>JAXLNO010006157.1:0-34558 GCA_038087875.1 Malacoraja senta | reverse complement strand
GTGTTTGCCGGGCTGGCGAGTGTTTGCCGGGGGTTGGCGAGTGTTTGCCGGGACTGGCAAGTGTTTGCCGGGCTGGCGAGTCGCTCACTGCAGCTCCGGCCAATGAGCAGCCTCAGTGCAAGAGTCCGGGCCGTTGGAGGCGTTGGAAGCGTTGCGCCGCTGCCGTGAGAGCCTCTGCGCCGAATTCGCCCAGGTGACTGGCAAGACCAGGCTGTGGCTCGGTGCATCCTGGAGGACAGCCAGTGTCTGCTGGAAGTAAGTAGCAAGCACTGGGTAGAAAGGTGGAAGATAGTGGCCTTCCAATGGGGGTGGGTGGAGAAAGCATCCTGCTTGCCTGCTAGATTTTCACTTACTGTAACTGCAGGAAAAATGTTCCCGATGTTGAGGAGTTCGGAACCAGGGGATCACAGTTTAAGAATAAAGGGTAGGCCATTTAGGACTGAGATGAGGACAAACTTTCTTCACGCAGAGAGTTATGAATTGTGGGGCAGAGGATTCCACAGATTCACTTAATGTTTTCAAGAGAGTTATATTTAGCTCTTGGGGCTTGCGAAATCAAGGGATATGGGGGAAAAAACAGGAAAGGTGTACTGATTTTAGATGAACAGCCATGATCATATTGAATGGCAGTGCTGGCTCGAACGGCCGAATGGCCTATTCCTGCACCTATTTTCTATGTTTCTATGCTTGAGTATATTGCAATAAAACTCAAACACTTGATTTTGAAGCATTCATGCAAGGTGGAGGTATCATGTGTGAAAACAGGCCCTTCGCCCCAACTTGCCCACACCTGCCAACATGCCCCAGCTACGCTACCTGCTTTTGGTCCATATCCCTCCAAACTTGTCCTATCCATGTATCAGTCTAACTGTTTCTTAAAAGTTGGGATAGTCCCTGCCTCAATACCTCCTCTGGCAGCTTGTTCCATACACCCACCACACTTTGTGTGGAAAAAGTTACCGCTTAAAAAGTTACCTCTTAAAAATACTTCATACAAAAAACATTGAAATCACACTTCTACAATGCACTAAAACATGATTTTAATACATCAAATTTCAAAAAGTCCCTACCCTGGGAAGGGGGACACCCCCTTCCATGCCCTTTCCCCACTCGGTTGCTCCACTCCCTCACTGGGTACCCCCAAGGCCAGTGATCAGTGATCGCTCAGCCTCCCACTTTCAAAAACGCTCTGCGGCCCCTGGTTCAGATGGAGAACACTGCCAGATGTGAGCGGGGAACTGAGGCCAGTTGTCCATGATGTCTGGATCCCAATGCTCGGCGCTTCATGTTTCGGAGTTGGCTAATGTTATTGATTTGTAATTGGCCTGATTTGTAATTAGTTGACAAAACCTTAATTTATTAATCCGAAATATCCAGGGGGATGGGATAAGTGTAATATTAAAATTACATGCAAGGTGTCAGGCTGTCTGTCACAACATACAGCTTCGATAACCCATTATTTCCTTCAGTTAAATATTGGGAAGGTAGCACTATGGTCATTTGCCACTCAACTATTATGTTTGTTTACCTCACTGACTATTTCTAACCCCCCCCCACCCCCCAATTCATTTGACAGGTTGAATAGAAATGTCCCCAATCTCGTTGTTTTATTAATGGAACACGTAGATGAACATCCTCAAGGAGTGTAATCTGATGGAAACTGATTCGGATGAGATATTTAGAGCTTGTTTCAAAGAAGGGGCATATTTTAAAGGAGTGACAGAGATACTTGCATGGGGGAATGTGTGAGGAGATTATTATTTGTATTTAGCTTGAACCAGGACATTATAACTGTAATATAATAATGTATGCATGTTGGTAGGTGCAATCAAACAAAGATCTTTTTATCATTGTTGTGTTATGAATACCACAGAAAATATTATGTACTCTCAAGATCACATTTAATAGAATAATATTGCTTAAATATATAGTTATTGGACTTGGCATTTCAGAAAAGTCCCAGCTAAGATGAAGACAGCAAAATACTGAAAATATTCGGGATGAAAATGACTTCAGGACAGTTTGTTAGGAAAATGAAGGAAATGGTAACAGAATACTTATACAGCTGAGTGAGTATAATTTTATGGATGAGAAATTGTGTTCAACCAATTGATGACTTCTTTGACAAAGTGACTAGCATGTTAGATAACAAGGAAGCCTATGGATGTAGCAAATTTTGTTATAGATCATTTGGTCTGTGAAGTGCCCCATAAAAGATTACTGCATTAGATAAGCACCTGTGGTCTTTAATGCAATAGGTTAAGTCCAGGGGGTCAGATATGGGGCTTTAAGTGTGGGCCAGATATATTGTCAGTGCAGAGGGGCTAGGAGCAATTCCAAGTGTGCATCCAGAGTCAAGGTCTGGAATAGTACTTGGTGTGCAGTCAAAGCTGGGACCAGGGGAGTGTTCAGCACTGGGAATCTAAGCAGGTAAGCAGCTATGATCAGGGTAGAATAGGGGGGGGGGGGGGGCAGGTGTAAGGCTGGACTCAGGGTCAGGAATGAGAGATGGTATGCAACTGGAGTCGGGGTCAGGAGTAGTACCAGGTGTGCAGTGAGACCCAGGTTGGTCAACATGGGCCAAGTGTTTGATTATAATCTGATTTCCATACATGAATACACTAAGATCATTCATGTGCTGTACCTGTTGATCAGAGCCTGGCTCAACTGCGGAATGTAATTAGGAATGTAATTTAGTCTAACTTATTCATAGCTAATCCAATTTAAAGCATATATATTGCATTCAAGTGTAAGTTAAAAGACTCGCTACAGTATGCATCATATTGCACAATTTCAAGCTGAAAAATGCAAAAGCTCCGTACCAATGGGAGGGAGGACACCGCCCTCCCGCACCCCTCCCCCCTCCGGCTTGGTCTCTCGCAATTTCTCACTCCCAACTCTCACCCAATGTTGGCAGCCCTGGAGAGAGAGAGATAGATACAAAGTGCTGGAGTAACTCAGCGGGTCAGGCAGCATCTGCGGAGAAATTTAATGGGTGACATTTTGGGTCGAGACCCTTCTTTGGTTTAGTTTAGTTTAGAGATGCAGCGCGGAAACGGATCTTATGGCACACGGAGTCCGCGCCGACCAGCGATCACCCCGTACACTAGTACTATCCCACGCACATTAGAGAAATTGTAACAATTTTGCGGAGTCCGATTAATCTACAAACCTGAACGTCTTTGAAATGTTGGAGGAAACCAGAGCACCCGGAGTAAAACCCCACACAGGTCAAGGGGAGAACGTGCAAACTCCACACAGACAGCACCCCTAGTCAGGATGGAACCCGGGTCTCTGGCAGTGAGGCAGCAACTGTACCGCTGCGCCACTGTGCCGCGCAGAATTATATAACGGTTTCCTCCGCCATAAACGCACCCAATATGTGCTAGTAATGACCTGTTGCCAGCTTGTTGATGCTCTCTGTTCCTCTCCTGCAAGGTTTAGGAGCCGTTGCGGTGGACGGAGAGACGGGGACATGAGCGGCCATTGAGGGCGGCCAGGGTGCCGGTGAGCCCCCCCCCCCCCAATCTGCTCGGTGTGTGGGCTGAGCTTCGATGGAGGACCACATGATGGGGCACAACAAGGAGAAGCGTTATGAGTGCGACGTGTGTGGCAAGGCCTGGCAGAAGCCGAGCCTGCTGGAGATCCACCGGCGGGTGCACACGGGAGAACGCCCCTTCGACTGCTCGGAGTGCGGTAAGAGCTTCAAGACGGCGGATGTGCTGAAGGTTCATCAGCGGGTGCACACGGGCGAGAAGCCCTATGGCTGCTCCACCTGCGGCAAGAGCTTTGCCCAGTCATCGGGGCTGCGGGAACACCGGCGAATGCACAGCGGTGAGCGGCCCTTCACCTGCTCCGACTGCGGCAAAGACTTTAAGTCGTTGTCAGAGATGAAGCAGCACAGGCACGTGCACACCGGCGAGCGCCCCTACATCTGCTACGACTGCGGCAAGGGCTTCACCCGCTCCGGCAACCTGCTGTTGCACCAGCGCACCCACACCGGCGAGCGTCCCTACATCTGCGCCCAGTGCGGCAAGGGCTTCACCCTTTCCAGCAGCCTGTTGAAGCACCAGCGCACCACACTGGCGAGCGACTTTACACCTGTGCCCAGTGCGGCAAGGGATTCATCGACTCCTCCAACCTGCTGAAGCACCAGCGCACCCACACTGGCGAGCGCCCATTCACCTGCACCCAGTGCGGCAAGGGCTTCACCCAGTCCAGCAGCCTGCTGGAGCATCAGCGCACCCACACCGGTGAGCGCCCCTTCACCTGCGCTGAGTGTGGCAAGGGCTTTACCCGTTCCTCCAAGCTGTTGTCCCACCAGCAGGTGCACACCGGCGCCAGTCCTGTCCCCAGCCCAGTGTGTGGAGAGCGCATTGCCAGGGCCTCCCACACCCTGTCTCACCAGCGCGTGCACACCAGTGGCCAGCCCTATGACTGCCCGTACTGCGGTGAGGAGTTTGACAGCTCGCGGGGGTTGTGGCAGCACCGTCGGATCCACGCCGGCGAGCAGCTGCTCCCACTGTGACAAGATAGCATGGGGGCTGCGGGAGCACCAACGGTTACACATCGAAGAGAGACCCTTTGTGTGCGCTGAGTGTAGCAAGGGTTTCACCCGCATGTCCAGCCTGTGGCAGCACCGGCGTACCCACAGCAGTGAGCGTCCCTTCCCCCTGCCCATCCTGTGGTAAGGGTTTTCACCTGCCTTGACCACCTTCTGGAGCACCGACGAATCCACACTGGCCAGCGTACCTTCACCCGCCCGCTCTGTGGCAAGGCCTTTGCCTGCTCATCCAGCCTGCTGGCACACCGCCACGTGGATAGATAGGCGCTGTTTAGGTAGACACAAAATGCTGGAAGGAATGGATAACGTTTCGGGTCTTTTCTTCAGTCACCCATTCCATCTCTCCGGAGATGCTGCCTGTCCCGCTGAGTTACGCCAGCACTTTATGTCCTTTTTTGTAAACAGCATCTGCAGTTACTTGTTTTTAAACCATTCTGGTTAACTATCTCTGCACCTTCCTCAAAGCCTCCACATCAGTCCAGTAATGGAGTGACCAGAACTGTATGCAATACTCCAAATGCTACCTGACCAATGTCCCTTAAAGCTGCACATATATATTCCTCTCCCCACACATTCCCCCCACTCATGCACAAATTCTCTGCACTCCACCCTCTCGTGCCCCCTCCTCTCTCTCACACGCTCCCTCTCTCGTTCCCTGTCTCTCTCACACATTCCCTCTCTCACTCCCTGTCTCTCTCACACACGCCCTCTCTCGCTCCCTGACTCTCACACACTCCCCCTCCATTGCTCTCACACACCCTCTCTCTCTCACACACAAAACACTACCTCTCTCTCTCACACACACACAGTCTCTCTATCACACACACTCCCTCTCTCACACACGCACTCTCACACACACACACTCTCACACACACTCACGCACATACACCAAACACCTCTGCTCGGTTCGCAATAACCAACCTGATCTCCCGATGGCTCAGCACTTCAACTCCCCCTCCCATTCCGAATCCGACCTTTCTGTGCTGGGCCTCCTCCATGGCCAGAGTGAGGACCACTGTAAATTGGAGGAGCAGCACCTCATATTTCGCTTGGGCAGTTTGCACCCAGCGGTATGAACATTGACCTCTCTAATTTCAAAATAGTCCCAACTTTCTCCTCCCCTTCTCAGCTCTCCCTCAGCCCACAGGTTTCTCCTCTTCTTTTCTTCCCGCCTCCCCACCCTCACATCAGTCTGAAGAAGGGTTTCGACCCGAAACGTTGCCTATTTTCTTCGCTCCATAGATGCTGCCTCACCCGCTGTGTTTCTCCAGCATTTCTGGCTCCATTCAATTTCCAGCATCTGCAGTTTCTTCTTAGGCATATTAAAGTGTTTTTTTAAAGAAAGTTTTGCGCATTTGTGCCTTACGTGCCTTACGTGACAAATAAAGCAAGTTTATCCTGACGTCACTGTGAAAGTTTCAGAGGTGTTACTATAGGAACCTGCCCACTCTTGTCTTCATGAATAGACTGACGATTTGTACTGCAAGGAATGATGGACAAATAATGGATTAGCTGTGCAAAAGAAAGTCTTGACGCATTTGTGCCTTAAGGGCATGTCCCACTTACGTGTCCTTGGCACGCAAATTACGCGACCTCGTGGTCACGTTGAGCCGCACAGTCCCGCGAAAGTCGGGCGCGATTCCATGCTGTCTGGATTCTGTCTGGAGCCCGTGGCGTCATTTGAAGATAGACACAAAGCTGGAGTAACGCAGCGGGACCGGCAGCATCTCTGGAGAGAAGCAATGGGTGCCGTTTCGTCTCGAGACACTTCTTCAGTCTGAAAAGAAGGGTCTTGACCCGAAACGTCACCCATTGCTTCTCTCCAGAGACGCTGCCGGTCCCGCTGAGTTACTCCTGCATTTTGTGTCTATCTTCAATTTTCTTGGCCCCGCTCTGAGAGTAGAAGTGGGGGTGGATCCGGTCCGCAACGGCTGTGAGCTCCCAGGCCGAGCTCGGCGATCGTTTGCCTGCTTCTGCTGCTGTTGGAGGTGAGACGCCAGGGTCTTGGGCCTGTCCCACATTGGCCGTCAGTTACGCGACAGGCCGTTGGCGCGCAAAGATTTTGTTCGCTACAAAAATTTCGGAGCCCTGCGCGATGTCGTGGACAACTACATACCCCTCCGCACTTCTCAGTGGGACTGGCCCCGCGGGGCCATACAATGCCCGTGCACCTCAACGCGACCACGAGGTCCCGTAATTTGCGTGCCAAGGACACGTAAGTGGGACAAGCCCTTTACGTAACAAATAAAGCAAGTTTTTCCTGACCTCACTGTGTTCTTCGGAATTCTTCAGAATTCATGTTGTGCTATCAATAATGAAAGAGAATGCCAACAATCTCCAGAAATGATCAGAAATTATTCTCGCCTCCATGCATATCTGTAGCCGTAGGGCAGTCGCACACCTCCCCACTACTTCAAAGATAGTTCCTGCACTTGGCAATATTGTTTGGTGTTTGGCGGTTGAAACGCGGCGGCGGGGCTACAGACAGCCCGCCACCCGGGTGAATCACCACATGTAGGGGTCCGGGGGTGAATCACCCCATGTGGGGGTCGGGGGTGAATCCTACACGTGCGCTCGGTCCTACAAGACAAGATCTTTCTGTCCTGGGCCTCCTCCATTGCCAGAGTGAGGTGACACCCAAACTGGAGGAACAGCACCTCATAGCTTACAGCCCAATGACATGAACATTGAATTCTCCAAATTAAGGCAACTCTCCCCTTCTAATTAAACCCTGGAGTCTGTCCCAACCCCATCTCTTTTTTCCAGCTTTCTCCCCCGACTCCATCACTCCAAAGAAGTGTCCAGACCCGACACGTCGCCTGTCCATTCCCCTCCAAAGTGCCAGTAGAACTCAGCAGGTCAGCCATTCGTGGTGAGAAACGGATGGAGAAGTGTTCCTATTACAAGCTCTCCTTGGCCCTGTCAAGAATGTGGTGTCCATTCTTGGGATGGGATGCAAGGTCCAAGCTGACCAGTCATCGACAGCCCCCTTCCCTTCCCTTGTGGGCCATCTCTTTGTCATTCCTCTGTCTTCTTTTCGCTGGATGACAAGCAGAACCGTCTTGGCTTAACAGTAGATGTATCTTCTTCCTTTTGGCCTTTCGTTTCTGCAGGTATTTACAGCGGAATCAAAACTACTTCCCTTAGGTCCTGATCTTCCTTTTGTTTTAGTAAAGGTAGAAGCTTTGACAGTTGCGATTGGTTTAGGATCTTGAATACTCCCATAGTGTAAATTTGACATGAACCGTACTTCCTTTTCTATGAAGTTCCCCAGATCAGGAAGCATGGCCTCTCGATTCTCATTTTCCTCTAACAGACTAGCTTTATCTTTTATTTATTTATTTATTTATTTTTAAATGTATTAATTTATTTATTAGAAGCAAATGTACAAGAGTAGAACCAACGGCATATAAAATTATACAGTTATTGTACAGCTTCAATTTTAACCTTTTTAGCTTTGAATTAGAAGAAAAGAAAGGAGAAAAAGCAAGAAAGAGAAAAAGTGAGATGTGCAAAGATAGGACCCCTAGACTACCAAAGTAGTGTAGCCAATAGAGTGAATAAAAGAAAGAAAGAAGAGAGGAATAGAAAAAAAATAAAAGGAGAAAAAGAAAAAGAGAAAGAAAAGTGTTGGTATACCTGCCTCTCGTCCCACCCCACCCAACCCATAATTAGATTTAAATCCAAAGTTGTGTTGCGCCATACTATCCTTGTAAGAAATCAATGAAGGGTGTCCATGTCTTGGAAAAAGGGTCTGTTTTTTCTGCCAAGACAAGTCTAATATTTTCTAGAAGTAGTGTCTCAGACATGTTTATAATCCACATCTTAAGAGTAGGGACTGATGTATGTTTCCAAAATTTAAGTATTCGTTTTTCGCCGTTATCAGGCCATAACTAAGGAAACGTCTTTGAAATAGTGATAGCTCAGACCAGGCTTCTGAAGTACCTAGAGTGATCAGTTCCGTGTCGGGATCCCATTTTATTTTTAGTGTTTTTGAAAAAATCTCAAAAATTCCTCTCCAGAAATTAAATAATTTTATACAAGAGGCAAAGGAATGGGTTATAGTTGCTTCCTGAAGAAGACTTATCACAAATAGTAGATACATTTGGAAAGATCTTATACAGTTTAGACTTTGAATAATAGAGTGCAGTATTTTAAATGAATTAACGAATGTCTAACGTTAAGAGAACAGTTGTGTATATATAGAAGGTTTTCCTCCCATCTGTCTTTTAAATTTTTTAGGCCAAGCTCATCTTCCCAAGCTCTTCTAATTACTTCTGATGATGGGGTTTGCATATTTAAAAGGGTGCTACACAGATATGATATTAACTTGTTTGAAATCCGAGTTTCTATTCATACATTCGTCTAGTGTGTCTGGAAACATATATTGATAGTCTTGGGTATATGATTTCAGATAGTCTCGTATTTGAAGGTATCTAATATATTGGCTACCTTTCAGATGATATTTCGCCTGTAATTCTTGAAATGAGAGAAGAGTTCCCATCTCATAAAGATCTCCCAGTTTTTAAATTCCTAATCTTTCCCAATGTGTGAACGTTTTGTCTAAAATAGGCGGCTTAAACAAAGGGTTGTTAGCAATTGGTGAGATACATTTCTCAGTTTAAGGGTTGACTTCAATTGTTTCCAGATTCGTAGGGTACTGTGGATAATTGGATTTTCTCATATAGTGTTTTCTTCAAATTTATTGGAGAGAGAAGAATCGCGCCTATATTAAAAGGCGAACAATCCTCTCTCTCCATCATTAACCATTTTACCTGTTGGCATGTGTTGTCCATCAAATAGATTATGTTTTTAATATTCGTTGCCCAATAATAGTGTAAAAAATTGGGGAGAGCCAATCCACCAATTTCTTTGGGTTTACATAGATGTCGTTTATGGATCCTATGTGTTTTATAATCCAAAAATAAAATTTGCGATCAGAGAGCCAAGTTTTTAAAAACAATTTTTAGGAAGATAAATCGGTATTGATTGAAATAAGTACAGCATTTGATGAAGGAAGATCATCTTCATGGCATTTATTCTGCCTATGAGAGACATCGGAAGCGTTTTCCAAAATTGAGTAAGGGCATTTAGTTTGGTAATTAAAGGAGGAAAGTTTGCCTGAAATAGAGAAGTGTATTTTCTAGTTACGTGAACTCCAAGATATTTATTTTTTTCCGTAGCAATTCTAAAAGGAAATTTTAGAAGGTGTGTCGCATCTTGAGGCTTTATTGACATAATTTCACTTTTGTTCCAATTTATTCTATATCCTGAAAAGAAACCGAATACCTCTATAAGATTTAGTATACTTGGAATGCTAACTTGGGAATTTGTGATATAGAGTAATACATCATCTGCATATAATGATATTTTGTTATTGGAATATTTAGTGGTATTGCCGTGAATATTCGGATGTACTCTTATACTTTCCGCTAACGGTTCAATCGTGAGGGCAAATAACAGGGGTGATAATGCACATCCCTGTCTATTGCCCCTGGATAGCTGAAATTTAGGTGAGAGTACATGATTAGTCAGTATTCAGACTAGCTTTATCCCTCCACGTTTCTCTAAAGGGCCTGTCCCACTGTACGAGGTAATTCAAGAGTTCTCCCGAGTTTCTCCTGATTCGAACTCGGAGAATTACGGTAATAGCCGCTCATAGGTACTCGGGGCTCTCGTGGACATTTTTCAACATGTTGAAAAATCTTCACGAGCTTACCGCGTTTCCCGAGTACCTGCCGTTAGTGTTACGAGCCTCTAAGAGACATCCCGAGCTCCGACATACCCGCTACGTACATTCTACGTACTACGATTTGGATTTTTTTTTAAACTCGGGTGAGCTCTTGAATTACCTCGTACAGTGGGACAGGCCCTTAAGTCTATAGGGCAGTTTTAGTGATCATTTTCATATTTCTAACAGCATTCATTTCTTGCATGTGGTCTAAGAGAGTAGTCATTTCTTTCATACTTCTAAGAAATATCGCAATCTCCCGCAATGCTTTCGCGTCTTCTGGCTGGATAGCTGTCCAAGCATAGGCCTTCTTCAGGAGAATGTCTTTGGATCATGGAAGTTTAAAGGGACTTTTATGTAATGTGTCAGCAGTGAGCGGCGACTGCGGAGGGTTCAACAGCCCCGACCACGGGTGAACAAAAGGGGAAGATGATTGAACTTTATTACTTTCCATCACAGTGAGGAATGTGGATTCTGCTCTGGTGGATGTATAAGTTAGATTTAATTTTACGTATCTGTGTGTATTGTTGCTTTTTACTCAGTATGGCTGTATGGTAACTCAAATATCACTGTACCTTAATTGCTGCATGTGACAATAAATTCCAACTTGAACTTGATCAGCTTTCGTCTATATATTTAAAATAAAGGATAATGCTGACTGATCGTGCACAATTGTGACGGCTTGATATCAAAGACAGGACAGGGGCATTCCCTAAGGGATTCGCGTGGTTGGAAGAGGTTTCGTCTGTGTTTTTCCCCTCAGTTGTTGTCCGGGGAGGAAGGCTGCTGCACTCGGCCCGTCGGGGCTAGGATGCGCGGGAGGAAGGCTGAGCTTGGATTGAGGCTTGGAAGGATGAGCTCGCCTCCACTGCCCCGACCCGCATCCGGTCCACCATGGACGGGGAAGCGTGCAAACTCCACACGGACAGCGTCGGTGGTCGCCCTGCCCGGAAACAGTCCCTTCGGCCCCTCTCGTCTGCTACCCGGGTCTTTCTGCAACACAATCTTGCACTGTTCTGCATTGGATATTGCATTTATTGCGTTTGTCATCACTGTATGTACACTGTTTGCTCTGGCGGCTGCATGTGAACGGGAGATTTCATCGCCTCCTGATCGATGTGTAGAACAACAAATTAATGAAGCATCTGGAACACAGTTCTCCTGGGTTGCTGCAGGCTGAAGCATCAAACTACTACCCTGTTGAGCCCCGTCAGTCCCACAGCACAGTAACACCCAGCCATGCCTATCGAAGCTACCCACGTCTGGCCCCACACCCTCTCTGCCTTTCCCATCCATGCCTTTAGAAAGGAGATGAGGAGGAATTTCTTTAGCCGGAGGGTGGTGAATCTGGAATTCATTGCCACAGAGGGCCGTGGAGGCCAAGTCACCGGGTATTGTTTAGATTTTAGTGATAATGCGTGGAAACAGGCCCTTCGGCCCCAACGAGTCATCGCCGACCAATGATCAGCCCGTACACTAGCTCCATCCTACACACATTAGAGACAATTTTACAAAAGCCAATTAACCTACAAACCAGCAGGTCTTTGGAATGCGGAAGGAAACCGGAGTATCTGGAGAAAACTCACGCAGGTCACGGGGAGGACGTGCAAACTCCGTACAGACAGCACCCGTATTCAAGTTGGAACCTGGGTCTCTGGCGCTGTGAGGCAGCAACTCTACCGCTGCACCACTGGTTTTTTTCTATCTATCATTTCATTTATTACTCACACCAGCAGAGTTGTGCACAAATGGTTCACATTAACAATGTCAATCTGAGGGGAAACTTTTCCACACAGAGGGTGGTGGGAGTATGGAATGAGCTGCCGGAGGAGGTAGTTGAGGCAGGGACTATCACAACGTTTAAAAGACACTTGGATAGGACAGGTTTGGAGGGATATGGGCCAAACGCGGGCAGGTGGGACTAGTGTAGATGGGGCATGTTGGTCGGCGTGGGACTAGTGTAGATGGGGCATGTTGGTCGGGGTGCGCAAGTTGGGCGGAAGGAATGGCCTGTTTCCATGCTGGGTGACTAGTGAAGATGGGGGAGGTTGGTCGGGGTGGGACTGGTGTAGATGGGGCATGTTGGTAAGGTTGGGACGAGTATAGATGGGGCATGTTGGTCGGGGTAGGACTAGTGTAGATGGGGCATGTTGGTCGACGTGGGACTAGTGTAGATGGGGCATGTTGGTCGAGGTGGGACTAGTGTAGATGGGGCATGTAGGTTGGGGTGGGAATAGTGTAGATGGGGCATGTTGGTCGGGTTGGGTCTAATGTAGATGGGGGCATGTTCGTCGGGGTGGGACGAGTGTGCATGGGGCATGTTGGTCGGGGTGGGACTGGTGTAGATGGGGCATGTTGGTCGGGGTGGGACTAGTGTAGATGGGGCATGTTGATCGGGGTGGGACTAGTGTAGATGGGGCATGTTGGTCGGGGTGGGACTAGTGTAGATGGGGCATGTTGGACGGGGTGGGACTAGTGTAGATAGGGCATGTTGGTCGGTGTGTGACTAATGTAGATGGGGCATGTTGGTCGGGGTGGGACTAGTGTAGATGGGGCATGTTGGTTGCGGTGGGACTAGTGTAGATGGGGAATGTTGGTCGCGGTGGGACTAGTGTAGATGGGGCATGTTGGTCAGGGTGGCCAATAGACAATAGGTGCAGGAGCAGGCCATTCGGCCCTTCGAGCCAGCACCGCCATTCAATATGATCATGGCTGATCATCCCCAATCAGTACCCCGTTCCTGCCTTCTCCCCATATTCCCTGACTCCGCTATTTTAAGAGCCCTATCTAGCTCTCTCTTGAAAGCATCCAGAGAACATGCCTCCACCGCCCTCTGAGGCAGAGAATTCCACAGACTCACGTCCCTGTGAGAAAAAGTGTATCCTCGTCTCCGTTCTAAATTGCTTACTCCTTATTCTTAAACTGTGGCCCCTGGTTCTGGACTCCCCCAACATCGGGAGCATGTTTACTGTTTCTAGCGTGTCCAAACCCTTAACAATCTTATATGTTTCAATAAGATAGCCTCTCATCCTTCTAAACTCCAGAGTGTACAAGCCCAGCCGCTCCATTCTATCAGCATTTGACAGTCCCGCCTTCCCGGGAATTAACCTTATAAACCTACGCTGCACTCCCTCAATAGCAAGAATGTCCTTCCTCAAATTAGGGGACCAAAACTACACACAATACTCCAGGTGTGGTCTCACTAGGGCTCTGTGCAACTGCAGAAGGACCTCTTTGCTCCTATATTCGATTCCTCTTGCTACGAATGCCAACATGCCATTCGCTTTCTTCACTGCCTGCTGTACCTGCACGCTTACTTTCATAGACTGATGAACAAGGATCCCCCAGATCCCGTTGTACTTCCTCTTTTCCCATCTTGACGCCATTTAGATAGTAATCTGCCTTCCTGTTTTTGCTACCAAAGTGGATAACCTCACATTTATCTGCATTAAACTTCATCTGCCATGCATTTGCCCACTCCCCCAACCTGTCCAAGTCGCCCTGCATTCTCATAGCATCCTCCTCACAGTTCATACTGCCACCCAGCTTTGTGTCATCTGTAAATTTGCTAATGTTACTTTGAATCTCTTCATCCAAATCATTGATGTATATTGTAAATAGCTGCGGTCCCAGCACTGAGCCTTGCGGTACCCCACTAGTCACTGCCTGCCATTCTGAAAGTGACCCGTTAATCCCTACTCTTTGTTTCCTGTCTGCCAACCACTTCTCTATCCATGTCAGCACTCTACCCCTAATACCATGTGCCCTAATTTTGCCCACTAATCCCCATATGTATAGCCTTACCAAATGCTTTCCGAACGTCCAGGTACACTACATCCACTGGCTCTCCCTTGTCCATTTTCCTAGTTAAATCTTCATAAAATTCCAGACGATTAGTGAAGCATGATTTCCCCTTCGTAAATCCATGCTGACTCGGACCGATCCTGTTACTGCTATCTAAATGTTCGGCTATACCATCATTTATAGTTGACTCCAGCATCTTCCCCACCACCGATGTCAGGCTAACTGATCTATAATTTCCGGTTTTCTCTCTCCCCCCTTTCTTAAAAAGGTGTGGAAGGTCACTGAGAACTTGGAGCAAGATTGGGCTTGGAGATCTTCAATGATTCCCACAAAACCCCCCTCGTGACCCTCAAGCATCTCTCATTTCCTCAAATAGGCTGTGATCTGAGGTGATTTTTCGTTTAAGTTTTTGACCAAAATCACAGAACTACCTGAATTTTTAACATTTGAGTAAAAATATTACATAAATCATACCTGGAACTCGTCAAGAACAAAACCTGCACATATTTTTAAAATATGAGAAAAACCTCAAAGTTTCTGAGTAGTAATTGTCCAATCAAAGCACGTTTGACATTGGTCAATTGACGTCCAACCTCTTCTTCTACTTCTGTCGTATGTCTTTTAGACCTGCAGCTCCGTTGAGGCAAGCCAGGCCAACGTGTCATCGTCCAACCTCAATCACGCGCTTTGTTTCCTGGTCGCTAGGCAGCGAGGACTCTGGGATCATGGCTGCCTCCTCATTACATCAAAACAATAGCAAGGTTTCCAAGGAATAAAGGTAATGCTAACCTTCATGATAATTTTGTTTTACAATTGATTCATCTTTATAAAAGTTATGATGTGAACTGTTAAATAAAAATGATTTTTTTTTTAAATTTTATTTATTAGAAGTACATTACATTACAACCACATACATTAGTACTCGTCACTTATATCTTCTTACAATTAATGTACTCCGTTTGTTTTTTACACTAGTAAAAGGAAAGGATAAGATTGAAAGATAGAAGAAAGTGAAGGAAAAAGTGAAAGTGTAGAAAGTGTGACAACAAGACAGAACGAAGACCCTATAAGAACAAAATTAAAAACAAAAGAAAAAGAGTTAAGAAATAGACCCTAGAAAAGAAGGAGAAAGAGAAAGAGGAGAAAGAGAAAAACAAATAGTTTTTATGAGCATTACGCAAATGGGACATACCAACTTTCCAACTATCATCACCCTTTACCTGACGTCAGTTGTTTTTTTTAAGGTACCTTTGCACCCTATATTTGTAATAATTCTATAAATGCAGACCACGTCAGATGGAAGTGATCTGGTTTACCTGCCAGGAGGAGTCTTATCTCTTCTAGGTGTAATGTTTCGAACATATTTGAAATCCACATGTTTATAGTTGGTATTGGAGCCTTCTTCCAAAATTTTAGGATTAGCTTTTTTCCAGTTATTAACCCATAGTCTATTAGTTTCTTTTGAAACACATTTAGTTCTGGACCATCTTCCGTTGTTCCGAAGAAATCCATTCTGCTTTGGGTATCAGTTTTATTTTAAATAATTTTGTAAAGATTTCGAAAATTTCATTCCAAAATTTTTTAATTTTTGTACAGAAAACAAATGAGTGCGCTATAGTAGCTTCTTGGGATTGACATTTATCACAAATGGATGATACATTTGGGAAAATTTTATGGATTTTAATTTTGGAATAATATAATCTATGTAAAATTTTAAATTGTATTAAAGTGTGTCTTACATTAATCGAACATTTATGCACGTTTAATAAGTGTTCATTCCACCTTTCCTTTGAAATTTTAATAGCTAACTCTTGTTCCCAGTCTCTTCTGATACCCTCCGTAGATGGTATTTCTACATTTAAGATAATATTATACAAATATGATATTAAGTTTGCTGATTCAGCTTTTATCTGCATTGCCTCATCCAATACATCTGCTGGGCTATTATAATGATCTTTTGTATATTTTTTCAAATAGTCGCATATTTGAAAATATTTAAAATATTGATTATTTCCGAGTTTATATTTTATTTGTAATTGTTGAAATGAAAGTAATTTTCCAGTTTCATACAGGTCACCGAATGTTTTAATTCCTAGTCTATCCCAATGTATAAAAGAGTTATCTATAATAGAGGGATTAAACAAAGGGTTACTATGGGAGATAATAGTGATAAATTTCTTAATTTTAAACTTTTTTTATTTGTTTCCAAATTCGAATTGTACTATGGATAATTGGGTTCCTATTATAATTTATATTATTCAGTTTCATTGGTGAGAGGAGGATCGCTCCAATGTTTCCAGAGGAGCAATCCTCTTTCTCCATTACAATCCAGTCCACTTGCTGGGCGGAGTTATCCATCAGTTGAATCATATTTTTAATATTTACTGACCAATAATAATACATGAAATTAGGTAGTGCTAAACCCCCTAATACTTTAGGTTTATTCAAGTGAGTTTTTTGTATTCTATGTGATTTATAGTCCCATATAAAATTAGTGATATCTGAGTCCAGTTTTTTTTTAAACTTCTTTGGTAAGTATATAGGAATCGATTGAAATAGGTATAAAATTTGTGGTAGAAAGATCATTTTTATTGCATTTATTCGGCCTATTAAAGACATCGGGAGCGTTTTCCAAAATTTAATTAGTGTGTTTAATTTATTAAGTAGTGGATCAAAATTTGCCTTAAACATACCTTGATATGTTCTAGTAATTTCAATTCCCAAGTATTTAAATTTTTCTGTAGCTATTTTAAAAGGGAATTTTAAAAGATGTGTTGAATCTTTCGGTTTTATTGACATAATTTCACTCTTATTCCAATTTATTCTATATCCAGAAAAGGATCCAAAGTCTTCAATTAAATTTAATATATTTGGTATAGTGATTTGAGGTTTTGTAATGTACAGTAATATATCATCCGCGTATAAAGATATTTTATTATATGAATCTTTAGTATTATACCCATGGATATCAGGGTGTATTCTATTTTTTTCTGCTAGCGGTTCAATAATAAGTGCAAACAACTGTGGTGATAATGAGCATCCTTGTCTATTTCCCCTTGATAGTTGGAATTTCAAGGATAATATATTATTAGTTAATATTCTAGCTGTAGGTTTATTATATAATAATTTTATCCATAGAATAAAATTCTCTCCCAGTTGGAATTTTTGTAATACTTTATCCATATAATTCCATTCTACTTGGTCAAATGCTTTTTCAGCATCCAGCGAAATAATTGATAATTCTTGTTCTTCAGATTTGTATGAGTGCATTATGTTGAGTAAACGTCTCATATTGTTAGAAGAGTATCTCTTAGGGATAAACCCGGTCTGATCTAGGTTTATTAATTTACTAATATATTTACTTAATCTTCTAGCCAATATTTTTGCTGATATTTTTTGATCTGTGTTTAACAATGCTATAGCTCTATATGAACCCGGTTCTTCTAAATCTTTGTCTTTCTTAAGTATTAGTGTAATCGTTGATTCCGCTAATGTATCAGGTAGTATTTGTTTTTTAAAAGCATATTGGTACATTTTTTGTAATCTTGGTATTATTTTATCATAAAAGCTTTTATAAAATTCATTAGTAAAACCATCTGGACCTGGTGTTTTTCCATTCTTTAGTGAGTTTATTGTATCTTCTAATTCCTTAATTGAGATTTGTGCACCCAATTCCTCTTGTTCCTTCAACTCTAACCTTGGAAGATTACAATTATCCAAAAACTTTGTGATTTTATTGGAATCAATTGTCGTTTTAGATGTATACAAATTCTCATAAAATTGCGCAAATCTTTTATTAATATCCTTCGGTGTTGTTAATAATTCCCCTTTATCTGATTTAATCTTTGGGATAGTATGTTCCTTTTCTCATTTTTTTAGCTGGCGAGCCAAGAGTTTATGCGGTTTATCCCCAAATTCAAAGTGCTCTTGTTTTGTAATTTGAAAAAGTCTTATAAGATTGGCTGATAATAGTTTATTTAATATAAATTTCAAAATTATTATTTTATTATGTTTGTCTATTGATGGATCTTTAGCATTATCTATATCCATTTGTCTAATAAGTTCTTCTAACTGTCTTTGTTCATTCTTATTCTTTTTATTTTGAAAAGCTTGATATGAAATTATAATACCCGTAATGTATGCTTTAAAAGATTCCCATAATACAGTAGCCGATATATCTGGAGTATCATTTATTTGAAAAAAGGCATCCATTTGTTCTTTTAAATATATACTCGCTTGTGGATCTTTTAGGATTTGAGAATTAAATCTCCAAAACGATTTATTCTTAGACATTCCTTCCAGTTTTAAAAAGAAAGTTAGTGGAGAATGGTCTGAAATCGAATTTGTATGGTATGTTGGGTTAAATGTTTGAGGGATTAATTTTGTATCCAGCAGGAAGTAATCTATACGTGAGTATGTTTTGTGTACCATTGAATAAAACGAGTATTCCCTGCTAGTTGGATTAACAATTCTCCAAGCATCTGCTATATTAGTATTGTTTATGTAGGTATTGAGAAGTTCCCCGGTTTTCGATTTCATATTCCCTCTCTGTTTTTGGCTTGATTTATCTAAATACGGATCTAAAACAAAGTTATATGTCGTGGATGAATTTTTCCCGCACCAGATCTTTGTTTAAATCTTGGAACACGATGAGCCACTTCGATTTTCGGTTCTTTGGAAAGATTAAGCAGTTGTTTAAGTAAACCCATGGCAAACTCACGCACAGCCTCCCCCTCGGCTCCCTCTGAGACTCCAAGAATTCTCAAATTCTGACGTCTAGAGCGAGCTTCCAGGTCCAGGCATTTGTCTGAGACTTTCCCCAGTTGAGTCACCATCTGTAGTGAAGTTTGTTCATTTTCTTCCTTCATTTGCTCATGTTCTTGCCTCATTTTCGCCATGTCTTCAACCACTCGAGCCGTATTTTTCTCCAATTCCGTAATTGTGCGCATACTTGCAGCTACTGTTTCAAGCACAGCCGTGAACTTGTCCGTAGTAGTTTCATCCATCTTGTCCATTCTCTCCAATAGTCCATCTTTCACATCCTCAATTCGTTTATTTATAGTGTCCAGTGAATCAGCCACCTTCTGATTACCAGCATTTGAATCCTCCATCATCTTTTCAATTTTTTCCATCATATTTCCCATCAGAGTTTTATTTTCATCCATAATTTCATTTATCATATCTTTCACTGATTTCTTCAAATCATCAAAATCTTTGTCCTTACCAAACTCTGTCTTAGATCTTGTGTCCATTTCTGCAGCCACTTCAGAAACTTCAGAGGTAATTTCTCCTTCAGGCTTCTTCTGGTTTCTCAGCAGCTTTGCCACTGATCTCTGAGGGCTCTTAGCTGGAGACAGTTTACTCATTTAAAAGTCTTTAAACCACCGTTTAAAACATCGCGCTTAATGATGACGTCATCAGCCTTGTGACCAGAAGCTCCGGTAAGGTTTTTTAATCCAGTCCCGATTTATGGACCCGTTTTACACGAAAAATCATGAAATTTTTCGGGAGCGGAGCTAGGTGAACGTCTGTTAGTCCAATGTAGAGCTAGGGTTAGACAGTGATTTTAAATTAGATCGTCAAATAGGCGCGGTAGTTAAGTCCAGCTTCTTTCATTTAAGGCAGCTGGCAAAGGTGAAGCCCATTCTTGAATGACAGCATTTTGAAACAGTAATCCATGCCTTCATCACGTCTTGGCTGGATTACTGTAACGCACTTTATTTTGGAGTTAGCCAATCATCCCTTGCACGTCTCCAGTTGGTTCAGAATGCTGCTGCTCGCCTTTTAACAGGAACACGTTAGAGGGAGCACATAACGCCTATTCTGGCCTCCCTCCACTGGCTGCCTGTGTATTTTAGAGTTCATTTTAAGATTATTTTATTTGTTTTTAAATCTTTAAATGGTCTCTCTGAGCTGCTTCATCCCTACGCTCCTGCTCGGTGCCTCAGGTCAGCTGATCAGATGCTCCTGGAGGTACCGAGGTCTAAGCGGAAGCTCAGAGGGGATAGAGCCTTCTCTGTTGCTGCTCCGACATTATGGAACACTCTACCTTTGCACATTAGACAGGCCCCTTCACTGTCCATTTTCAAAACTAGTCTTAAAACCCTTTTCTATTCCTTGGCTTTTGACCCTGCATGAGACTTTGTTCCTGTTTTAGTGTTTCTATTGTTTTTTTAAATTGTTTTTACTGTCTTTTAATGTTTTTATTGGTTTGTTTTATGTTTATGATTAGTCATGTACAGCACTTTGTTGCAACAGTGGTTGTTTTTAAAGTGCTCTATAAAGAAAGTTCAGTTCAGTTCAGTAATGTTGGGTCTTCCCCTTCCCCCTCTTTTAATCAGGTTACCCCGACCACACACCGCGATAAAATTCCCCGCTTTATTATGGATCACAATTTCCACGAATTACGATATATAAAACTATGTCGGCTCACACAAAATGTGAATGCTAGTCTTCACAAAATATATGCAAACATTTTCTGAGATTTCAGGAAATTCCCAGCCCCCCTCCTTCAGCTCCCAGGCCCCCTTTTGGACTCTTGGCCCGGGTACGATGTACCCCCTGCACCACACTCTCATAGGCCCTGTGAATATGTACGCGCATACGTGAACAAAATACTGTGTGTGGTTTATACCTTTGTTAGGTTCCTAAAAATGGCCTCAACAAATTGGTCCCAGCAGCCCCAGATTTGGTGCCCATTGTTGACAGTTTAACAAAGATCATCCACTGGAGTGTTGAAACGACCTCTGAAAGTTGCCTGCATGTCTTCCAAGAGAATGGATTAAGTCCTGCAGAAAGTAAACAAACATGCACTGAGGACTGAGGACTGTGTTAATTGTCGGCCTGCGAGGATGAGAATGGAAGAAGCACAGAAGATAAACAAAGTAGGAAATTTAAAACAAATACAACATGTGCTAATTGCCTGCCTTCCCGCATATTTAATCTAGCAAACTTTGGAGACAAGATTTGAACTTCAAACACATAACCTGTGAAAGTTCTCTGCAAGAGAATGGAAGAGGTGCTGCAGAATATCATTAACAACTTGATTGCCTGCAACCCTGCAAGAAAATTACATAGATGTAAAGGGTTATTGCAGGAAAAATTATGAACTTTTACATCTAAATGAACCTGTCCAAATTACAATCATGGCTAAAAAAAAAATGTTGTGCTACTGAAGTAAAAAAATAAGCAGGTACTCACAAGTGCTGTCTGGACACTCTCTATCACAAGCAGTACTTGGAACAGCAAGTTGACAAAGCCCATCTATTACAAACCATAGAAAACTGGGGACATTAGAAGATCTCCAAAGAGCTTGGTTCATCAACCAGAAACAAGTAGAGTAACTGTAGAGGGAGAAACAGCAGCAGGTGAGAAGATTCTACGTTCACCTCAAAATATCAAACACTGGATGGACAGGGCCTGGAAAAATAACTCTGGGCCCAATGTTTCAAGGTCAGTTTACCGTCACATGTACCAATTAAGGTACAGTAAAATTCAAATGTGTCTGCAGTAATGAATCCTACAAGGTAGAAGAATACATTGACTATTTTCATAAACAAACTGGCACAGCAACATGCCAGCTATATCAAAGACAATACTTCACACAAACAGTGGACTCCCTGACTGAGTTGCCCAATGCTGTAACTCTTACTTTGGGCATCAAACCCTGCACACAAACAGTGCTTTGAGAGGCTGGTCAAGAAACACATCTGCTCCTTCCTCCCTCGCAACATGGACCTGCTACAATTCGCATACCGTCCGTGTTGCCTGACCCGCTGAGTTAGTCCAGCACTCTGTGAAACGTCACCTATCCATGTTCTCCACAGATGCCACCTGACCCGCTGAGTTACTCCAGCACTCTGTGAAACGTCACCTAACCATGTTCTCCACAGATGCTGCCTGACCCGCTGAGTTACTCCAGCACTTTATAACTTTTTTTGTAAACCAGCATCTGCAGTTCATTGATTTTCATCCCAAATCTTCGCTGGTTTCAGGGCTTTTACAAACTTTGGCATCTGTACAATGGGTGCATTACAGGGAAAGGAAACGGGTCACAGACCAATAAAGAACAATTTTGCAGTAAAGAGCACAATTATATCTAGTTTGTAGACAGCAACTCCCAATGTGCAGTGAATTGGTATAGCAGGTCCATCCAGTTTGTGTCAACACTCCCACCGTGTGGTGATCCGTCGCACTGCAGGCCCGTCCAGTTTGTGGTCAACACTCCCATCGTTTGGTGATCCGCTGCACTGCAGGCCTGTCCAATTTGTGGTTAACACTCCCACCGTGTGGTGATCCACTGCACTGCAGGCCCATCTGACAGGTGGACAAAGTACTGGTTTGACGTGGCAGCAACAACAATTCTTGGCCATATCCTCAGAAATCTAGTCTTCACACTTTCAAAGGGTCTCCAAACATTGGAGATAGATTGGATCAGCTCTTTGGGGAATTTTACACATCCTTACTCCAATCCACAGCAGACTTATTTTTCCAAGTCACTGGGTTCACAGTAAGAATGCCCCTCGGGTCCCAATATTCTACATTATCCATGCATCTGTTCCAGCTCCTTGTTCCACATTGTGCTTCAATCATTAACAATTATCACTGATCAACATTTTATTGCAGAGAGACAAAGTGCTTGAGTAACTCAGCGGGTCAGGTGACATCGCTGGAGGAAATGGATGCAATATTTTGTTCCATCCGAAAGACTCTTGTTTCTCCAGAGATGCTGCCTGGCCCACTGAGTTACTCCAGCAATGTGACTATGTTTGGTATAAACCAGCATCTGCAGTGGACACAAAGATAGATTCCTTGTCTCTACGCTGCTCCCGACGACAGCCCAGGCCCACTGCTCCCATCCACAGCCCAGGACCACTGCTCCCATCCACAGCCCAGGACCACTGCTCCCATCCACAGCCTAGGACCACTGCTCCCATCCACAGCCCAGTACATCTGCACTCCGACACTCCCACAACTCCCCCTTTTATACACAGCAGCTGACAATTTTCTAATTAGCTTCAATCAAGCCAATTACCACATTAACCCTTCGCCCACCAGTGGCCAATCAATGTTTGTTGCACACATCATGATATCCACCTGGGGCAGTAGTTGTCTGCGGGACAATAATTGCCCTCCGACTCGTTGCTCTTTGCATAAAGTGGCTGCTTGCATTTCCTGAAGTCAGAAACGACACACAGAATCAGAATTAGGCCATTCGGCCCATCGAGTCTACCCCCACCATTCAATCATGGCCGATCTATCTCTCCCTCCTAACCCATTCTCCTGCCTTCTCCCCATAACCCCTGACACCCGCACTAATCAACAATCTATCTATCTCTGCCTTAAATATATCCACTGACTTGTGGCCTCCACCGCCATCTGTGGCAACGAATCCCAGATTCACCATCCTCTGGCTAAAGAAACTCCTCCTCATTTCCTTCCTAAAGGAACGTCCTTTAATTCTTAGGCTGTGCCCTCAGGTCCTAGACTCTCCCACTAGTGGAAACATCCTCTCCACATCCACTCTATCCGGGCTTTCACTGTTCGGTGAAGTTTCAATGAAGTCCCCCCCCCCTCAATCTTCTAAACTCCAGCAAGTACAGGCCCAGTGCCGACAAAGGCTCATCGTACTTTAACCCACTCATTCCTGGGATCGTTCTTGTAAACGCTAACTCTTTTGTCTTGCTGATGTTTTGGGATGGATTGTTATCCTGACAATAGGTGCAGGAGTAGGCCATTCGGCCCTTCAGGACAGAAGGTTCTCAATGTTTTTCCCATATTCTATCTCATCTTTGCTGCTCATGTGGCTGAAATAGTGTTCTGACCAGTGGACGGACGTCTCGATCCCATTGGCCTGAGACCTGGTCACAAGTTGTGGGTGGCAAGGTCATGACCCCGAGGTACATTGGTGTCAAGGGTCACGGTGGGGGGAATGTTCTGACCAATTCTAACGTCTGAGAAGTGAATAGTGATGATTTATTAAATTAATCATGGCTGAAGCAGATGGGCTCACTTCTGACTATACTTTACTGTGGAAATTTAAACAGGAAAAGTAAGCTTTCTTTATTAACAATGAATGACCCAGAGAAAGGAGAATGCTACTCTTGGAAGTTCATAGAGTCACAGCAAGGAAACAGGCTCTTTATTCGGCCAAACTTGCCCACACCGACCAACATGCCCCATCTACCCTAGTCCCACCTCGACCAACATGCCCCATCTACACTAGTCCCACCCTGACCAACATGCCCCATCTAAACTAGTCCCACCCCGACCAACATGCCCCATCTACACTAGTCCCACAACGACCAATATGCCCCATCTACACTAGTCCCACTTCGACCAACATGCCTCATCTACACTAGTCCCAAACCCGACCAACATGCCCCATCTACACTAGTCCGACTCCGACCAACATGCCCCATCAACACTAGTCCCACCCCGACCAACATGCCCCATATACACTAGCCCCACCACGACCAACATGCCCCATCTACATTAGTCCCACCTGCCCACCCCAACCAACATGCCCCATCTACACTTGTCCCACCTGCCCGCGTTTGGCCCATATCCCTCCAAACCTGTCCTCTCCAAGTGTCTCTTAAACATTGTGATAGTCCCTCCCTCAACTACATGAACGAAATGACTACCCTCTTAGACCACATGCAAGAAATGAATGTTGTCAGCAATATGAAAATGATCACTCTAAAACTGTCCTATAGATTTAGGGAAAAGATAAAGCTGGTCTGTTAGAGGAAACGGAGAATCGAGAGGCCATGCTTCCTGATCTGGGGAACTTCATAGAAAAGAAAGTACGGTTCATGTCAAATTTACACTATGGGAGTATTCAAGATCCTAAACCAATCGCAACTGTCAAATGTTCTACCTTTACTAAAACAAAAGGAAGATCAGGACATAAGGGAAGTAGTTTTGATTCCGCTGTAAATACCTGCAGAAACAAACGGCCAAAAGGAAGAAGTTACATCTACTGTTAAGCCAAGATGGTTCTGCATGTCATCCAGCGAGAAGAAGAGAGAGGAATGACAAAGAGATGGCCCACGAGGGAAGGGAAGGGGGGCTGTCGATGACTGATCACCTCGGACCTTGCATCCCATCCCAAGAGTGGACACCACATTCTTGACAGGGCCAAGGAGAGCTTGTAATAGGAACACTTCTCCATCCGTTTCCCACCACGGATGGCTGACCTGCTGAGTTCTACCGGCACTTTGGAGGGGAATGGACAGGCGACGTGTCGTGTCTGGACCCTTGTTTGGACTGATTGAGTCGGGGGAGAAAGCTGGAAAAAAGAGATGGGGTTGGTACAGACCCCAGGACATGATTAGGAGGGGGGGAGTCTCCTTAATTTGGAGAATTCAATGTTCATGTCATTGGGCTGTAAGCTATGAGGTGCTGTTCCTCCAGTTTGCGTGTCACCTCACTCTGGCAATGGAGGAGGCCCAGGGCAGAAACATCAGTGTGGGAGTCGGAAGGGGAGTTAAAATGGTTGGCAACCGGGAGATCCAGCAGGCCTTGGAGGACCGAGCGCACGTGTAGGGTGAAATACACGCCTAGTCCTGATACATTAGACATTAGACAAGGGACAATAGGTGCAGGAATAGGCCTTCGAACCAGCACCACCATTCAATGTGATCATCGCTGATCATCCACAATCAGTATCCCGTTCCTGCCTTCTCCCCGTATCCCCTGACTCCGCTAACATTAAGACACCTATCTAGCTCTCGCTTGAAAGTATCCAGAGAACCGGCCTCCACCACCCTGTGAGGCAGGGAATTCCACAGACTCACAACTCACTGTGTGAAAAAGTGTTTCCTCATCTCCTTTTTATTTTTATTTTATTTTTTTATTTTTTATTATATTTTTTAGAAGTAAGTACAATAATGTGGTACCAAAGTACCTAATACTTATTGACATATTACATTTCATATACAACTTCTTATTTTTAATTTAATAATAAAGCAAAAATAAGAAATGAAAGATTACAAAAGGAAAGATTGAGATGAAGTGTTGTGTGAGATAGCAAAATAGCCCTAGAAAAAAATGAGGAGAAAAAAAGAAGAGAAGAAAGAAAAACAAAACAAAAGAGAAGAGGAAAGGAGATTGAAAGCGATATATCTATTTGATAATCCTACCCCCCATCACCTGTTTCTGAACCATTATATTTCTGATTGTGTTTGTGTTGCACCATATGCTTGCAGAAAGTCGATAAAGGGAGACCATATCAATAAGAAGAGGTCTACCTTACCTACTAGAAGGAGTCGTATTTCTTCAAGACATGCCGTTTCTGACATATTTGAAATCCACATTTTCAGCGTTGGTGTTGACGAATTTTTCCAAAATTTAAGTATGAGTTTTTTTGCCATTATTAAACCGTAATTAAGTAATGATTTTTGATACGTATTTAGCTTATTCCCATCTTCCATTGATCCAAAGATAATCATTTCTGTATTCGATTCCAGACCTATTAAATAATTTTGTAAACATTTCAAAAATTTCATTACAGAATTTATGAAGTTTAATACAGGAGACAAAAGAGTGTGTTATAGTGGCATTCTCAGCTAAGCATTTATCACATATTAGTGAGATATTTGGATGCAATTTATTCAATCTAGTTTTCGAGTAATATAGTCTATGTAAAATTTTAAATTGGATTAAATTATGTTTTACATTAATCGAACATTTATGTATATATATCAGGTATTTTTCCCATGCTTCTTTCGCAATTTTTACCTGTAATTCTTGTTCCCAATCTACTCTAATCGCCTCTGTCGATGGAGGTTCTATATTTAAAATTATATTATATAAGTATGATATTAAATTGCTTGAATCTGCTTTAATATTCATCGCTTCATCTAGTGAATTTGGGGAGAAGGCAGGCACGGGTTATTGATAGGGGATGATCAGCTGGCTCGAAGGGCCGAATGGACTCCTCCTGCACCTATTTTCTATGTTTCTATGAATCTAAAGTTATATGTTGATATCCTTGTATGTGATTTTTCAAATAATCTCTAATTTGAAGGTTTTTAAAGTATTGATTATTTTTCAAGTTGTATTTAAATTGAAGTTGAAATGATTTAAAAAAATCCCATTTCATACAAATCTCCAAAGCTTTTAATTCCTAATCTTTCCCAAAAGGTATACGCTTTATCAATAAGAGATGGTTTAAATGAGGGGTTATTTACTATTGGAGTTAAAAGCGATAAATTTCTTACTTTCAAAGTTAGTTTTATTTGTTTCCAAATTCGAATTGTGTTGTGAATAATTGGGTTCTTCTTATATATTGTATTGTTTAATTCTATCGGGGAGAAGATGGTCGCTCCTATATTAAAAGGAGAACAGTCCTCTTTCTCCATTCTTATCCATTCTACCTGTTGGGCAGAACTGTCCAACCAATTAATTATGTTTTTAATATGTACTGCCCAGTGGTAGTATAAAAAGTTTGGGAGTGTCAGTCCCCCAAATTCTTTAGGTTTACACAGATGTTTTCTTTGGATTCTATGCGCTCTATAGTCCCATATGAAGTTAGTAATACTAGAGACAATTTTTTTTAAGAAGTTTTTTGGTAAGTATATTGGAATAGATTGAAATAGGTATAATATTTGTGGTAGAAAAATCATTTTTAAAGCATTTATTCTACCTATTAAAGACAAGGTTTTCCAGAATTTAATCAACCCATTCAGTTTAGTTAGTAAAGGCATAAAATTTGCATTAAATAATGATTTGTATTTTCTAGTAATTTGGAACCCAAATACTTAAATTTTTCTGTTGCAATTTTAAAGGGAAATTTTAACAGATGTGTCGAGTCTTGTGGTTTTAACGTCATAATTTCACTTTTCTTCCAATTTATTCTATATCCTGAAAAGGAGCCAAATTCCTCTATTAAATTTAGTATGTTTGGTATCATAATTTTCAAATTTGTGATGTATAATAATACGTCGTCTGCGTATAGTGAGATTTTATTATTTGAATCTTTGGTATTATATCCCCGAATATTCGGATGGCTTCTTATACTTTCTGCTAAAGGCTCTATCACAAGTGCAAATAGTAGGGGTGATAGTGCACACCCCTGTCTATTGCCCCTTGTTAAATGAAATTTTAAAGATAACATATTATTAGTCAGTATTCTAGCTGTCGGCTTATCATATAATAATTTAACCCATGAAACAAAATTCTCTCCCCCATGTTAAATTTTTGCAATACTTTATAAATATATGGCCATTCTACTTGATCAAATGCTTTTTCTGCATCCAATGAAATAATTGATACATCTTCTTCAGTTTTTACTGAGTACATTATATTAAACAAGCGTCTTAGATTATTGACTGAGTATCTTTTAGGTATAAACCCCGTTTGATCCGGGTTTATTAGCTTGTTAACATATTTACTCAGTCTTCTCGCTAAAGTCTTTGCTAGTATTTTCTGATCTGTATTTAAGTGCTATAGCTCTGTATGAGCCAGGTTCTTCTAGATTTGTATCTTTGTTTGGTATGAGTATAATGGTTGATTCAGCTGGTGTTTCTGGTAATGTGTTTTCCTTAAAGGCATGAGTATATAATTTTTGTAGACGGGGAGAAATTATCTCATGGAATCTTTTGTAAAATTCGTTGCTAAAACCATCTGGTCCTGGTGTTTTGTCATTTTTCAACGAGTTTATTGTTTCTTCTATTTCTTTACGTGTAATCTGAGCTCCTAACTCCTCTTGTTCCAACAAAGTAAGTTTAGGAAGGTTGCAGTTATCTAAAAAAATTGTAATTTTAATGTTATCTGCTGTAGTTTTAGATGTATACTAGACCAAGTGCAGACCCATTGGGTCTGGTCCCCGAAAGTGCTTGACACCCCGGGGTGTTTTTCCCGAACGTGCTTCAGACCCCGGGGTGAAAATCGTCGAAAAAAAGATGGCGTCATTTTCGAAAAAAATCTGAGAAAATCGGCGAAAAAAAGATGGCGTCGTTTTCGGAGAAAATCGGCGAAAAAAAGATGGCGTCGTTTTCGGAGAAAATCGGAGACAATCGGAGAAAATCACATGGGGGTGGGGGGGATGGATTTTATTAAAAAACGTGTACATAAACAGGACCGAATTTAATCAGGAGTGGCTATTCGTAAAGATAAATGTCATCTCTTTGGAAATGGTAAAAAATATGGGCCTTTCCGCGCGCTGTGTGGGCCAGGGGCGGTATCAAAGGCGGCACAGGTCAAGCAGAACGTTGGACGTACGGACGTACAGACGTAGACGTACAGACGGACGACAGCGGTATCAAAGGCGGCGTTGGGACGTACAGACGTACAGACGGACGACAGCCAGAGTTTTAAAAGTATACTAGACCAAGTGCAGACCCGTTGGGTCTGGACACCGAACGTGCGTTTGGGGCGGGGGGCTGTGACGTCACACTAACCACCCGTTGGGTCTGTACCTCCAAAGCAGGGTTGCGGGGTGTGAATCTGGCGCCCACAAACACACACACTCATCACACCCCTTGATATTATATTAATATTTTAATTTTCTTCTTTTATTCCATCTCCACCCTATCCACTGACGAATAGCCCTCACCTCTCAGGTACGTCTCGAGGGGGGGGGTGGTGCAGAGAGAGAAAATTTAATGTTAGAAAAAAAAATTGTGAGGTGGGGGAGGAGGAGGGTTGAGAGGAAGGGGGGTGAGGAAGGTGGGGAGAGAGGAGGGTGAGAGAGGAGAGGGGTGGAGAGAGGAAGAAGAGGATGGGGAGAGAGGTGAAGGGGGTGGGTTGGAGCAGGCGTGCATGAGTTGAGTCGCGGGCTGTGAAGAGAGAAGGGCAGAGAGAGAGAGAGGGGAGAGACAGATAGACTGGTACACACAATAAAACTCGAGAAACACTGCGGGTGCAGCAGCATCTATGGAGTGAAGGAAATAGGCAATGCTTTTGGCGGAAACCCATCCTCAGACGGGTTTTCACGAAACGTTGTCTATTTCTTTTGATACATAGATGCTGCTGCACCCACTGAGGTTATGAAGCATTTTTTGTGTACCTTTGATTTTCAAGCATCTGCAGTTCTGTCTTAAAGACAGAGAGACTGTTGGCGGGCTGTTTTCCCAACGCGCGTTTGTGGGGGGGGGGGGGGCTGCGGCATCACACACACACTAACCACCCCCAAACACAGGCGGCGGGAGGGGTGGAGAGGAAGACGGGATGGGGAGAGAAGAGGGCAGAGGGAGACGGGGTGGGGAGAGAAGAGGAGAGGGGGAGGGAGGAGAGAGGGGGAGGAGGAAAGGGGAGAAATTGGTGAGGAAGAGAGCAGGGTGGGGGGAGAGGGAGGGGGAGGAGAGTGGTAGGAGAGCGGGGAGGGCAGGAAGGGGGGAGAGGGGGGGAGGGGATGTTAGAGGTGGAGAGAGGGGATGTGGGGAAGGGGAGATGAGTAGGGGGAAGAGAGGGAGAGAAGGAGGGGGAGGGTTAGAGGTGGGGGAGGGAGAGTGGAAGAGTGGGGAGTGAGAGAGAAGGGAGGGGGGAGAGGGGTGGGGGAGGGGGTTGGGAGGGAGATGGGGATGGGTTTGGGAGTTAAGTGGAAGAATGGGGAGGGAGATGGAGAGGTGTAGGGGGAGTGGTGGAAGTGGGAGAGAGGGAGGGGGAGAGGTGTAGGGGGAGTGGTTGAAGAGGGATAGCGGGGTAGGGGGAAGGGGACGGGGTGAGAGAGGGAAGGGGGATGTGGGAGAGAGTAATGGGGGTGGGAGGAGGAGGGGGTGAGAGGGAGAGGGGGTGAGGAGAAGGGGATGGAGAGGGGGAGGGAGAGGGGTGGGTAAGGCGAGAGGGGTAGAGAGGTGTGGGGGAGGGTGGAGGGTGGCGACGGGGTTGGGAGAGAAGAGGGGGGAGGGGGGGAGGGAGAGGGAGCGGGGGTGGGGAGAGAAGAGGGGAGGGAGGGGAGGGAGGAGAGAGGGGGAGGAGGAAAGGGGAGAGATTGGTGAGGGAGAAGAGAGCAGGGTGGGGGAGAGGGATGGGGAGGAGAGTGGGGAGTGGGAGGAGAGCGGGGAGGGCAGGAAGGGGGGAGGGGATGTAGAGTGGAGAGAGGGGATGAGGGGAAGGGGAGAGGAGTAGGGGAAGAGAGGGAGAGAGGGAGGGGGGAGGGATAGAGGTGGGGGAGGGAGAGGGGAAGAGTGGTGAGTGAGGGGCAGAAGGGTTAGCGGGGAGTGGTGCAAGAGAGAGGGGAAGGGGGTAGGGGGGAGATGGGGGTGGAAGAGGGGTGGTGGAGGGGGAAGAGAGGGTGTGGGAGGGGAGGGGGGAGAGGAGAGAGGGGGAAGAGTGGGGAGGGAGAGTTGAAGTAGGAGGGGTAGGGACAGTCATCTGTTACCCATTCCCTATCCCCCCAATCCTCTTATCTATTGCCACCAACGTGACGACGCCCTTCGACACAGGCTGTGGGGTTGGGGGGGAGGGGCTGGGGCTGGGGCTGCTGCCAGGCATATGTAAACGGATTCATTTTCGATTTGTCACACGTGTCGCAGGGCGTCGCCACGTGTGTGGGGGTGATAGGAATGGGGAAATTTCAAAATGTTAAACAAACAGCTCTCAGCAATAGAATGTAAATGAAGGTTCCGTTTTGTGATGTCACAATGCCCAATGCTGCGGGGGTTGGGGGGGAGGGCCGGGGCTTGGGTCGCTGCAAAGGCATATGTAAATGGATCCATTCCGATTGGACATCTGTGACCATTGTGCATTGTGACATCACACAACGGAATCTTTACTAACATTCTACTGAGCTGTTTTTTTAAACATTTTGAAATGTTTGGTTTTGGGGGGGGAGAGGTATTTTATTTTAAAAAGCGTACGTAAACACGACCAAATTTAATCAGGATCGTCTATTCGTAAAGATAAACGTAACCTCTTTAGAAACGGTAAAAAATATCGGCGTTTCCGCGCGCCGCGCGGGCGCGGGGCGGTATCAAAGGCGGGACAAGTCAAGCAGAAAGTTGGACGTACAGACGTACAGAACGTTGGACGTACAGACGTACAGACGGACGACAGCCAGAGAGTTTTAAAAGTATATAGATAGATAGATAAGTTTTGATAAAATTGGGCAAATCTTTTATTGATATCTTTTGGTAATGTTAGTAATTCACCCTTATCTGATTTAATTTTTGTAAATGTATTTTCTTTTTCGCGTTTTTTCAGCTGACGTGTAAAAGTTTCTGTGGTTTATCGCCAAATTCAAAATGTTCCTGTTTTGTAATTTGAAATAATCTTATTACTCTTGCTGATAAAATTTTATTTAATTTAAATTTCAGTAAGGTTAACTTATTGTGTTTATCTGTGGTTGGGTCTTTGGCATTATCTAGGTCTAATTGTCTGATTTCTTGTTCTAACTGCCATTGTTCTGTGTTATTCTTTTTATTTTGGAAGGCTTGATATGAAATTATAACTCCTCTTATGAATGTCTTAAAAGTTTCCCATAATAACGAAGGTGAAATACCTGTTGTATCATTGGTCTCAAAAAAGAGGTTCATCTGTTGTTTTAAATATCTACTACCCTGTGGGTTATTTAGAATTTGTGGATTAAACCTCCAGAATGCTTTTCTATCCGTCATTCATTCTATTTTTAATGAAAAAGTTAACAGAGAGTGATCAGAAATACTGCAATTATGATATTTTGGGCTAATTGTATATGGGATTAATTTTGTCTCTACTAAAAAGTAGTCAATTCGTGAATAAGTTTTATGTACCGACGAATAAAATGAGTATTCCCTTCCAACTGGATTGGCAATTCTCCATTCGTCTGTTATATTTGTATGTTTTATAAATGTATTCAGGAATTCACACGTTTTAGATTTTATATTACTCCTTTTATGTTTTGCAGATGTATCCAAATATGGATCTAAGACACAGTTGAAATCCCCCCTATTATCAAATTTTGATAATTAAACTCTGAAATCATCTCCAGAATTTTCTTAAAGAATTGAGGGTTATCAAAATTAGGCGCATAAATGTTTATCATCGTAATTGGAGTTGAGTGAATTTCTCCCCTAACTATAACATACCTTCCCTCCTTATCTAATATGGTGTTTTTGCATTTAAATGGTATACCTTTACGAATGATAATAGCCGTCCCTCTAGATTTAGAAGCAAATGAGGAATAATATGTTTGCCCAATCCAATTTGCCTGCAATCTTATCTGTGTTTGTTGTTTCAGATGTGTTTCCTGCAAAAATATTATGTCACAATTCAGTGATTTTAATTGAGCAAGTATCTTGCCCCTTTTAATTGGCTCATTAGCACCCCAACGACAGAACGTGACTCCTCCTGACTTCTTTTGTTTATCGTCTTGCATTGTGAATCATTTTATTACCCCTAAGTCATATGGTGCAACCCAGTACCTCAGAGCTCTAGGTGTTGGGTGGACGTCTCGAACTGCTGAGTTTATGTAACATCTCCTTTCCAGAGTAGACCTTAAAACCAACAAGAAAGCGTGAAGTGATGAATGAGTAATAATAATTAAAAAAAATTAAAGGTGGTGTTAAATTATCTAAAGAGTGATACCTTAATAAAAAGAAACCACCTAACGGTGGTAAATAAGTATTTATGGACTTCCGTCGATGTTATTATACATTCAGCTCTGCCCCCTTAAACAAATATTATAAAAGGGAAGAAAAGCCGCTTTAATATTATGAAATATATCCAAACTGGTAGAGAGAAAAAAGAGGAACCACTTGGGATCTAATATCTATATGCATCTCCAAGTAATCTAGTCTTGAGTATGTACTGAAATTTAGCCTATGTTAGTTTATATATCCCTATATACCTATACCCCAACCATTATTACCTTCAGTTCCCCACTTAAATTCCCAAATTTTAAACAACAGCAGATACCAACAGCAGGTTCCAAGGGGTTAACGGAGTCAGACTCCTGGATATCTTCCAAGTGTCTGGGTCTCCTCCCCCCTCATTACCCAAATCTTATATTAGTTCTGTTTTGAATTTTTAAATGATTAATATTGGTTAGTATATATCTATAATTTTAGCTCATTATCCTTAAACTTAGATGTACATTAAAGTAGGTTAGTATTATTTAGTTAATTAGTTGTGTTAGTTAATTATTTGTGTTAATATCTGGTTATATAAAAACAGAAACACAGATTAAACTTTTTCATAATCAAGTCCGTCTGTATTATTTTGCTTGTTCTCCGGCTTGAGGTTGTTTTCCATGTTCCATCACTTCGTTTTGTTTTTCTTTGAGTCCTTCATTCAACGTGAAACATAGCTTGCGACCTCGAATACACATTCCATGGAGATAACATGTCTGGCCAACGCCTCACGTAAAATTCCGCCATCTTAATGAGAACCAGTTCTTTTTATTTTAAACAGAAAGAGTCTTATCTTCACCGATTCTGCTCTTTAATATTCTTAGTTCTCACTCCTTCTCCTTTACGATATCTTGTGATTATTTAAATGCCTCTTCTGGGTCCAGAAAGGTCCGTTCCCTGGAG
>JAXLNO010006156.1:144624-185180 GCA_038087875.1 Malacoraja senta | reverse complement strand
GGGAGGGATAGAGGGAGAGAGAGGGGGAGAGAGGGAGAGAGAGAGAGGGAAAGAGAGGGGAGATAGGGAGAGAGATGGGGAGAGAGAGGGGGGGAGAGAGGGAGAGAGAGAGGGGGAGAGAGGGAGAGAGAGAGGGGGAGAGAGGGAGAGAGAGAGAGGGAAAGAGAGGGGGGATAGGGAGAGAGAGGGGGAGAGGAGAGGGAGGTGTGGGAGGCAGGATAAGGGGGGGGGGGTCAGGAGAAATCCTAAACTCACATCCTCCCCTCCCCTCCCACCCCAGAGGTCAACACAGTGTTCGGTCTCAGGTTCTGGGATCGGACTGTGTAATCCCCTCTGCCCTCTAACCTCCCCCTACCCCTCTCCCTCCCCTCCCCCTCCCCGGCCCCTCCCCCGGGATCGGACTGTGTAATCCAGGAATGTCGTCACCAGTACTAGGATTTTACCGTAGTGAGGGGGAGGGGGGGAAATTCAGGCTCACCCCCCACCGCACCCCTTCGATTGAGGGGCTGTTTGGAGGAGGGGGGGATCTCGTGGACCTTTGGTTTAGTTTAGACACACAGCGGGGAAGCAGGCCCTTCGGCCCACCCAGTCCGTGCTGACCAGCGATCCCCGCACACTAACACTATCCCACACACACACACACTAGGGACAATTTTACCGAAGCCAAGTAACCTACAAACCCGCACGGCTTTGGAGTGCGGGAGGAAACCGGAGCACCCGGAGAAAACCCGCACGGGTCACGGGCAGAACGTGCAAACTCCGTACAGACAGCACCCGCGGTCGGGATCGAACCCGGGTCTCCGGCGCTGTGAGGCAGCAGCTCTACCCGCTGCGCCACCGTGCCCGCACGTTCCCAAAGAGATTCCAACTAATACTCACCGGCATCCTTCACCTCCTCCTGTGGACAGAGAGGAAAGAGTCACAGAGTGATACAGCACGGAAACAGGCCCTTCGGCCCATCTTGCCCACACCGGCCAACATGTCCCAGCTACGCTAGTCCCACCTGCCTGCGCTTGCTCCATATCCCTCCAAACCTGTCCTATCCATGTACCTGTCTAACTGTTTCTCAAACGTTGGGATAGTCCCAGCCTCAACTACATCCTCAGGCAGCTCGTTCCATACACCCGCCACCCTCTGTGTGAAAACGTTACCCCTCAGATTCCCTTTGCAAAGGGGAACTCTTTTCCCCTTCACCTTGAACCTATGTCCACCCGTCCTCGATTCCCCTACTCTGGGCAAGAGACTCTGTGCGTCTACCCGATCTATTCCTCTCATGATTTTGTACACCTCTATAAGATCACCCCTCATCCTCCTGCGCTCCAAGGAATAGAGACCCAGCCTGCTCAACCTCTCCCTGTAGCTCACACCCTCTAGTCCTGGCAACATCCTCGTAAATCTTCTCTGAACCCTTTCCAGCTTGACAACATCTTTCCTATAACATGGTGCCCAGAACTGAACACAATACTCTAAATGTGGCCTCACCAACGTCTTATACAACTGCAACATGACATCCCAACTTCTATACTCAATACTCTGACTGATGAAGGCCAAAGTGCCAAAAGCCTTTTTGACCACCTTATCTACCTGCGACTCGACCTTCAAGGAACCATGCACCTGTACTCCTAGATCCCTCTGCTCTACAACACTACCCAGAGGCCGACCATTCACTGTGCAGGTCCTGCCCATGTTAGCCGTCCCAAAATGCAACTCCTCACACTTCTCTGTATTAAATTACATCAACCATTCCTCCGCCTACCTGGCCAATCGATCCAGATCCTGCTGCAATCTTTCACAACCATCTTCACTCTCTGCAGAACCACTCACTTTTGTATCATCAGCAAACTCGCTAATCTTGCCCTGTGTGTTCTCATCCAAATCACTGATGTAGATGACAAACAGTAACGGGCCCAGCACCGAACCCTGAGGCCACCACTAGTCACAGGCCTCCAGTCCGAGAAGCAACCTTCCACCATCACCCCCTGCTTCCTTCAATGGAGCCAATTTTTAAACCAATATTAAAGGGTTCGGCCATTTTAGGAATGAGATGAGGAAAAACCTTTTCGCCCAGAGGGTCGTGAACCTGCCACAGTCTGAAGAAGGGCCTCGACCCGAAATGCCACCCATTCCTCTTCTCCCCGGAAATATGGCGACTTCGCCGGATTTGTGGCGACCTTGCCAGAAATATGGTGACCTCGCCGGATTTACGGCGACCTTGCCGGATTTGTGGCGAACTTGCCGGAAATATGGGGACCCCGCCGGATTTCTGGCGACCTTGCCGGATTTATGACGACCTTGCCGTATTTCTGGCGACCTTGTCTGAAATATGGCGACCTTGCCGTATTTATGGCGACCTTGCCTGAAATATGGCGACCTTGCCGAACTTGTGGCGACCTTGCAGGATTTATGGCGACCTCGCCGGATTTGTGGCGACCTTGCCGGATTTATGTCGACCTTGCCGAACTTGTGGCGACCTTGCAGGATTTATGGCGACCTCGCCGGATTTGTGGCGACCTTGCCGGATTTGTGGCGAACTTGCCGGAAATATGGGGACCCCGCCGGATTTCTGGCGACCTTGCCGGATTTATGACGACCTTGCCGACCAGCATTTTGCGTTTACATGCACCGTCTGCAGCTCTGCCCTCATCGACCTTGGTCACGCCATCCAAAAAACTCAAATCAGATTTGTGAGACAGGACCTCCCATGTACAGAACCACGCTGGCTATCCCTAATCAGTCCTCGCCCATCCACATGCCTGTAAATCCTATCCCTCAGAATATTCTCCAGTCGCTTCCCAACTACAGATGTTAAACTCACCGGCCGATAGTTCCCAGTATTTTCCCTGCAGCCCTTCTTGAAGAGAGGTACATTTGCCACCCTCCCCCTCCCCCTCTCTTTCGTTTCCCCCCTCTCTCCCACTCCCTCCCCTCCGAGTGTGGTCATTCACCGTGGCTTCAGGAATGCTGGCCTCAAAACCTTTTTGAGAACGAGGATGCGGAGAGACCTGGGAAGTACCCTGGAATCCAGTGACGTTCCTGGCGTGGGGGAGAGAGGGAGAGAGAGAGAGGGGGGAGAGAGAGCGAGGGGTGGGGGAGAGAGGAAGAGAGAGAGAGGGGGGGGAAGAGAGAGAGGGGAGAGAGGGAGAGGGGAGAGAAAGAGAGGGGAGAGGGGAGAGAGAGGGAGAGAGGGAGAGGGGAGAGAGGGAGAGAGAGGGGAGCGGGGAGAGAGAGAGGGGGAGAGAGAGGGGGGAGAAGGGGAGAGAGAGGGGGAGAGAGGGAGAGGGGGGAGAGAGAGAGGGGGAGAGAGAGGGGGGAGATGGGGAGAGAGAGAGGGGGAGAGAGAGGGGAGAGAGGGGGAGAGAGAGGGCGTCCGTTTTTGACATCATATACCAGTTTCCAATGGCCAGAACCACTTGGAGACCCTCCCCCTCCCCTCCACCTCCCTCTCCCCTCCCCCTCCTCCACCCTCCCCTCCACCTCCCCCTCCCTCCCCTCCACCTCCCTCTCCTCCTCCTCCCTCCCCTCCCCCCTCCTCCACCCTCACCTCACTGTAACACTAATACCTAATTGACATGTTTCTCTATTCCTCGTGTCACAGTGAGATGGGAAGTGGCTCTGTCTGTCTGCCCGTCTCGACGCTGTCTGCTCTCTTTGACTGTCTAGACTCTCTCTCTCTCTCCACGTCTACACTTTGTCTATCCTTCCAAACGCCCCCCCCTCAGCCGTCTGTCTACACTCCCTATGTCGTGTCTAGACTCCGTCTGTGCGTCTACACTCCCATCTGTCAGTCTAGACTCCCCCTCAGCCGTCTCTCTCTCTCTCTCTGCCGGCCGTCTACACTCCCTATGTCGTGTCTAGACTCCGTCTGTGCGTCTACACTCTCTGTCTGTGTGTCTAGACTCTCAGTCTAGACTCCCCCTCAGCCATCTCTCTCTCTCTCTCTCTCCGTCTGACGTCTACACTCCCCTATCTGTCCGTCTAGACCCCCAGTCCAGTGTCTACACTCCCCGTCTGCCCGTCTAGACGCCGTCTCTCTCTCCCTCCGTCCCCTACGACTGTTTGTGTTCAAACTGCTGTCTGTTTGCGATGGAACTCGGCCGATCTCTGGGTTCTGTGTGAGGCGTCACAGTGACGCAGCGGGTAGAGTTGCTGCCTCACAGCGCCAGAGACCCGGGTTCGATCCTGACCACGGGTGCTGTCTGTACGGAGTTTGCACGTTCTCCCCGTGACCAGCGTGGGTTTTATCCGGGCGCTCCGGTTTCCTCCCGCGCTCCAAAGACGTGCAGGTTTGCAGGCTAATTGGCTTGGTGTAAGTGTAAATTGTCCCTAGTGTGTGTAGGATAGTGTTAGTGTGCGGGGATTGCTGGTCGGCGCGGACGAAGTTTCCGCGCTGTATCTCTAAACTAAACTAGTCTGAACCACACTAAACAGGTACATGGATAGTAGACAAAAATGCTGGAGAAACTCAGCGGGTGAGGCAGCATCTATGGAGCGAAGGAAATAGGCAACGTTTCGGGCCGAAACCCGTCTTCAGACATGGATAGGACAAGGTTGAAGATGGTCGGTGGGGGCGTTGCAAGCCAGCGCCCTGTCAGCAGCGTGTCCGTTTCGTTCTGCTTTTTAAAATATTTTTAGTATGTTTTAGTGTTTGGTTTTAATATTCCTGTGTGTTTTGTGTGGGGGGGGGGTGGTGTGGGGGGGTAAGGGGGAAACTGTTTCGGTCGCCTCCTCCACGGAGAGGCGACTTTTTCCAGGTCGCCTCCCCCGTGGCCTAACAACAAGGATTGGCGCGGCCTTTCCCGGAGACGTGCCTGGGGCTTCAGCGGCGGGCGCAGCGTGGACTCTCGGCGCGGAGCGGGCGAGCCCTCGCTGGGGCTCGCCGGAGGGGAGCGCTCCGTTTCGCTGGCCCACGGCAGCCGGCAGCCTGAAGTCGCGGTCTGCAGAGCTCCAGCTGGCGCGGCGTCCGCAGCCTGGGATCCCTTGTGGGGGACCCGGGAGAAGAAGCCCCCACTGCCGGCCCGCGGCCTACTTCTACCGCGGGCCCGGCGTGGACTTACCATCACCCGTGGAGGGGAGCTTCGACTGCCGGCCCTGCGGTCTGCGGTGCTTCTGGCTGCTGTGGCGTGGACTTTAAATCTTCGACCGCCGGCCTGTGGCCTACACCAACCTAAAGCCGCGGTCTCCGGTTGGGAAGAGCCGACTCTGGACTTATCTGGACTTTTACCTGTCTGCACTTCTGGACGCCGGCAGCGACGGCTGCGGAGGGTTGAGGTCCCGACCATGGGGGAAAATGGAGGAGGACTGGCCAATGTTGTGCCTTCCACCACAGTGATGAATGCTGTGGTGGATGTTTGTGTTACATTTTTATTGTGTATTGTGTGTTCTTTATTATTGTACCGCTGCTGGCAAATTCATTTCACTTGCACTTTATGCGCAAATGTGACGAATGAAACTGTATTGTATTGTATTGTAGTTTGGAGGGATATGGGCCAAATGCAGGGAGGTGGGACTAGTGTAGATGGGACCTGTGGGCAAGATGGGCCGAAGGGCCTGTTTCCACACTGTATCATTCGATGACTCCATGCTGAATCTACTCAATCTTCTCAGGAAGTAGAGGCCTCAATGGGCTTTCCCCGTGATTGCTTCAATGTGTTGGGTTCGGAGATGTGTACGCCCAGGAACGACATCTTTGACTCTCTCCATCACCGTCCTGTTGATGAAGACTAAGACAGGTCTGTGGATCCTCAGCTTTCCTCTTCCAAAGCCAACATTCAGTTCCTCGATCTTCCCGACGTTGTGGACCATACGTGTCTCGAGTGCAGAGGGAGAGACGTACTCTAGAAGATTCGACGGGGACCCGAGAGCCCACATTTCCACACATCCGCTGCTGTGTTTAATTGAATGAATGGATGGTTGTTTTCCTGTTGCATCACAAAAGGAAAACTTCGGAATGTTTCTGCCTGGTTTCGAACCAGGGACCTTTCGCGTGTTAGGCGAATGTGATAACCACTACACTACAGAAACCGTGCAGGAAAGAAATGCAGATACGGGTTTAAATCGAAGGTAGACACAAAATGCTGGAGTAACTCAGTGGGACGGGCAGCATCTCTGGAGAGAAGGAATGGGCGACGTTTCGGGTCGAGACCATTCTTCAGAGTCTGCAGTTCCTTCTTACACAACAATGATACTTTGGAGAGAAGGAAATGAAGAGAGAAACAATCTGACCAGGAGCGGAAGATTTAGAATGAGACCAGGCATAGAAACATAGAAAATAGGTACAGGGGTAGGCCATTCGGCCCTTCGAGCCTGCACCGCCATTCAATATGATCATGGCTGATCATCCAACTCAGTATCCCATACCTGCCTTCTCTCCATACCCCCTGATCCCTTTAGCCACAAGGGCCACATCTAACTCCCTCTTAAATATAGCCAATGAACTGGCCTCAACTACCTTCTGTGGCAGAGAATTCCACAGATTCACCACTCTCTGTGTGAAAAATGTTTTCCTCATCTCGGTCCTAAAAGATTTCCCCCTTATCCTTAAACTGTGACCCCTTGTCCTGGACTTCCCCAACATCGGGAACAATCTCCTGCATCTAGCCTGTCCAACCCCTTAAGAATTTTGTAAGTTTCTATAAGATCCCCCCTCAATCTTCTAAATTCTAGTGAGTACAAACCGAGTCTATCCAGTCTTTCTTCATATGAAAGTCCTGACATCCCAGGAATCAGTCTGGTGAACCTTCTCTGTACTCCCTCTATGGCAAGAATGTCTTTCCGCAGATTAGGAGACCAAAACTGTATGCAATACTCCAGATGTGCTCTCACCAAGACCCTGTACAACTGCAGTAGAACCTCCCTGCTCCTATACTCAAATCCTTTCGCTATGAATGCTAACATACCATTCGCCTTCTTCACTGCCTGCTGCACCTGCATGCCTACTTTTAATGACTGGTGTACCATGACACCCAGGTCTTGTTGCATCTTCCCTTTTCCTAATCGGCCACCATTCAGATAATAGTCTACTTTCCTGTTTTTGCCACCAAAGTGGATAACCTCACATTTATCCACATTATACTGCATCTGCCATGCATTTGCTCACTCACCCAGCCTATCCAAGTCACCTTGCAGCCTCCGACCATCCTCCTCACAGTTAACACTACCCCCCAGCTTCGTGTCATCCGCAAACTTGGAGATGTTGCATTCAATTCCTTCATCCAAATCATTAATATATATCGTAAATAGCTGGGGTCCCAGCAGAGCCTTGCGGTACCCCACTAGTCACTGCCTGCCATTGTGAAAAGGACCCGTTTACTCCTACACTTTGCTTCCTGTCTACCAGCCAGTTCTCTATCCACATCAATACTGAACCCCCAATACCATGTGCTTTAAGTTTGTATACTAATCTCTTATGTGGGACCTTGCCGAAAGCCTTCTGAAAGTCCAGATATAACACATCCACTGGTTCTCCCCTATCCACTCTACTAGTTACATCCTCGAAAAATTCTATAAGATTCGTCAGACATGATTTACCTTTCATAAATCCATGCTGACTTTGTCCAATGATTTCACCACTTTCCAAATGTGCTGCTATCCCATCTTTAATAACTGATTCTAGCAGTTTCCCCACTACCGACGTTAGACTAACTGGTCTGTAATTCCCCGTTTTCTCTCTCCCTCCCTTTTCAAAAAGTGGGGTTACATTAGCTACCCACCAATCCTCAGGAACTACTCCAGAATCTAAAGAGTTTTGGAAAATGATCACTAATGCATCCACTATTTCTGGGGCTACTTCCTTAAGTACTCTGGGATGCAGCCTATCTGGCCCTGGGGATTTATCGGCCTTTAATCCATTCAATTTACCTAACACCACTTCCCGGCTAACCTGGATTTCACTCAGTTCCTCCATCTCATTTGACCCCCGGTCCCCTGCTATTTCCGGCAGATTATTTATGTCTTCCTTAGTGAAGACAGAACCAAAGTAGTTATTCAATTGGTCTGCCATGTCCTTGTTCCCCATGATCAATTCACCTGTTTCTGACTGCAAGGGACCTACATTTGTTTTAACTAATATTTTTCTCTTCACATATCTATAAAAGCTTTGCAGTCATTTTTTATGTTCCCTGCCAGTTTTCTTTCATAATCTATTTTCCCTTTCCTGATTAAGCCTGAATTTCTCCCAGTCCTCTGGTATGCTGCTTTTTCTGGCTAATTTGTACGTTTCATCTTTTGTTTTGATACTATCCCTGATTTCCCTTGTTATCCATGGATGCACTCCCTTCCCTGATTTATTTTTTTGCCAAACTGGGATGAACAATTGTTGTAGTTCATCCATGCAGTCTTTAAATGCCTTCCATTGCATATCTACCGTCAACCCATTAAGAATCAATTGCCAGTCTATCTTCGCCAATTCACTTCTCATACCCTCAAAGTTACCTTTCTTTAAGTTCAGGACCCTTGTTTCTGAATTAACAATGTCACTCTCCATCCTAATGAAGAACTCAACCATATTATGGTCACTCTTGCCCCAGGGGCCATGCACAATAAGACTGCTAACTAACCCTTCCTCATTACTCAATACCCAATCTAGAATAGCCTGCTCTCTCGTTGGTTCCTCTACATGTTGGTTTAGAAAACTATCCCGCATACATTCCAAGAAATCCTCTTCCTCAGCACCCTTGTCAATTTGATTCACCCAATCTATATGTAGATTGAAGTCACCCATTATAACTGTTTTGCCTTTGTTGCACGCATTTCTAATTTCCTGTTTGATGCCATCCCCAACTCCACTACTACTGTTAGGTGGCCTGTACACAACTCCCACTAGCGTTTTCTGCCCCTTAGTGTTTCGCAGCTCTACCCATATCGATTCCACATCCTCCAAGCTAATGTCCTTCCTTTCTATTGCATTAATCTGCTGTCTAACCAGCAACGCTACCCCACCTCCTTTCCCTTTCTGTCTATCCCTCCTGAATATTGAATATCCCTGGATATTCAGCTCCCAGCCTTGGTTACCCTGGAGCCATGTCTCCGTGATCCCAACTATATCATAGTCATTAATAGCTATCTGCACATTCAACTCATCCACCTTATTACGAATGCTCCTTGCATTGAGACACAAAGCCTTCAGGCTTGTTTTTACAACACCCTTATACAATTATGTTGAAAAGTGGCCCTTTGTGAATTTTGCCCTGGATTTGTCTGCCTGCCACTTTTACTTTTCACCTTGCTACCTATTGCTTCTACCCTCATTTTACACCCCTCTGTCTCTACGCTCACACATTTAAGAAATCCTTTGCCTTTAACTCCATCCTCAACTATCCCATTCGACACCCCACTTCGAGCCTGCACCGCCATTCAATATGATCACGGCTGATCATCCAACTCAGTATCCCGTACCTGCCTTCTCTCCATACCCCCTGATCCCTTTAGCCACAAGGGCCACATCTAACTCCCTCTTAAATATAGCCAATGAACTGGCCTCAACTACTTTCTGTGGCAGAGAATTCCACAGATTCACCACTCTCTGTGTGAATTTTTTTTTCTCATCTCGGTCCTAAAAGACTTCCCCCTTATCCTTAAACTGTGACCACTTGTTCTGGACTTCCCCAACACCAGGAACAATCTTCCTGCATCTAGCCTGTCCAACCCCTTAAGAATTTTGTAAGTTTCTATGAGATCCCCCCTCAATCTTCTAAATTCTAGCGATTCTGGCGATAAATTCAGACACAGAGATAATACAATGGTGATAGTTGTATTTCATTGCCCCGTGCGCGATACCAAGATGACCTTGTACTTCATCCAGCCGCTGGTACGAGTATATATTATATCGAGTGTTTTCAAAATGCGGAAGTAATCCCGATAGTTACGGGGAGAACTTTGGGCGACTGTTGCCAACAATGGGAGAAGCACTGGCCAGATAGCCTGGAACAAGTGGCAAAATCACGTACCTGCCCAGGATCGAACTGGGGACGTTCCACTCGTGAAGCAAACGTGATAACCACTGCACTACAGAAATAATTCTGTTAGCAGCTGCCCGTTAACATGGAACATGAAGCCAGCAAAGATTTGTCAATGCAATGCGATGACGAAATATATGGTGAATTTATTATGGGGAACAAGGAAATGGCGGATGAGTTGAACAGGTACTTTGGATCTGTCTTCACTAAGGACACAAACAATCTTCCTGATATAGTAGTGGCCAGAGGATCTGGGGTGACGGAGGAACTGAAGGAAATCCACATTAGGCAGGAAATGGTGTTGGATAGACTGATGGGACTGAAGGCTGATAAATCCCCAGGGCCTGATGGTCTGCACCCCAGGGTACTTAAGGAAGTGGCTCTAGAAATTGTGGATGCATTGGTGATAATTTTCCAATGTTCGATAGACTCAGGATCAGTTCCTGTGGATTGGAGGGTAGCTAATGTTATCCCACTTTTTTAGAAAGGCGGGAGAGAGAAAACAGGAAATTATAGACCAGTTATCCTGATATCGGTGGTGGGGAAGGTCGAGGGGAGGTCTCCAAGTGGTTCTGGCCATTGGAAACTGGTATATGATGTCAAAAACTGACGCCCTCTCTTCCCCCTCTCTCTCTCCCCGCTCCCCTCTCCCCTCTCTCCCTCTCTCCCCTTCTCCCCCCTCTCTCTACCCCCCTCTCTCTCCCCTCTCCCTCTCTCCCCCCTCTCTCTCCCCTCTCCCCTCTCTTTCTCTCCCCCTCTCTCCTCTCTCCCTCTCTCCCCTCTCTCTCTCTCCCCCCTCCCCTCTCTCTCTCTCCCTCCCTCTCCTCTCTCTCTCTCCCTTTCTCCCCCACGCCAGGAACGTCACATTTTTTCATGCGACAGTGATTTTATTCCCCGAACTAACGGCAGTATTTTTCATGCCAATACGGGGTTAAATTCACCGCAAATGAACGTTCCAAAAGATCGCGTTCCAGAAATCCTCACTCACAAGATGATATAAATGCCCATTAATTTACCGGTATTAAACATTCAATTCCTTCAATTAACCTGTAAATTCATGAAAATGAGATTTAAAAATTATGTTATATTGTGAATTATTGTGTGAATGTTATTTGGACACTTAGGCTATTTAAAAATGTTAATCTATTCTTAAGAAATTGATAGATGTTTAGATCTAGTAATTGAATTTTGTAATTAGCTACAATTAGGTAACTAACTAATTATATGCTTTACTTTCATGTCTTCGAAGTAAGATTGTTTCATATTTGTTTCAGAATGCTTCAATCTATAATAACTGAAAATTTATTTCAGTTATCTTAATTTTTAAGAAAGTTATGGGCTTTTAACTGTCCTCGATCACAGCTTTTGTGTTAAGTCAATGGAAAAGCAATAGGGAACTAGATGCTAATTTCTGAGTATGAAAATGGCCATAACGTTTTTAATACTGAAGATATGAAAGTGAATTAAGTGTCAAATTAAACTTCTTTTTATGCTTTATCTGATGGGATAAATTACAGACTTTATTTTTAAAATCTCAAAATTTTGTAACATTGCTACTCGTGGACCTTTGGTTTAGTTTAGAGACACAGCGAGAAAGCAGACCCTTCGGCCCACCCAGTCCGTGCCGACCAGCGATCCCCGCACACTAACACTATCCCACACACACACACACTGGGGACAATTTACAATTTTACCGAAGCCAATTAACCTACAAACCCGCACGCCTTTGGAGTGTGGGAGGAAACCGGAGCACCCGGAGAAAACCCGCGCGGGTCACGGGGAGAGCGTGCAAACTCCGTACAGACAGCACCCGCAGTCAGGATCGAACCCGGGTCTCCGGCGCTGTGAGGCAGCAGCTCTACCCGCTGCGCCACCGTGCCCGCACGTTCCCAAAGAGATTCCAACTAATACTCACCGGCATCCTTCACCTCCTCCTGTGGACAGAGAGGAAAGAATCACAGAGTGACACAGCACGGAAACAGGCCCTTCGGCCCATCTTGCCCACACCGGCCAACATGTCCCAGCTACACTAGTCCCACCTGCCTGCGCTTGCTCCATATCCCTCCAAACCTGTCCTATCCATGTACCTGTTTAACTGTTTCTCAAACGTTGGGATAGTCCCAGCCTCAACTACCACCTCAGGCAGCTCGTTCCATACACCCACCACCCTCAGATTCCCTTTGCAAAGGGAAATCTTTTCCCCTTCACCTTGAACCTATGTCCTCTGGTCCTCGATTCCCCTACTCTGGGCAAGAGACTCTGTGCGTCTACCCGATCTATTCCTCTCATGATTTTATACACCTCTATAAGATCACCCCTCATCCTCCTGCGCTCCAAGGAATAGAGACCCAGCCTGCTCAACCTCTCCCTGTAGCTCACACCCTCTAGTCCTGGCAACATCCTCGTAAATCTTCTCTGCACCCTTTCCAGCTTGACCACATCTTTCCTATAACACGGTGCCCAGAACTGAACACAATATTCTGAATGCGGCCTCACCAACGTCTTATACAACTGCAACATGACCTCCCAACTTCTATACTCAATACTCTGACTGATGAAGGCCAAAGTGCCTCTCCGTGGAGGAAGCGACCGAAACAGTTGTCTGTTTCGGTCGCACGGGCGCTGTCTGTACGGAGTTTGCACGTTCTCCCCGTGACCAGCGTGGGTTTTATCCGGGCGCTCCGGTTTCCTCCCACACTCCAAAGACGTGCAGGTTTGCAGGCTAATTGGCTTGGTGTAAGTGTGTAAATTGTCCCTTGTGTGTAGGATAGTGTTAGTGTGCGGGGATTGCTGGTCGGCGCGGACGAAGCTTCCGCGCTGTATCTCTAAACTAAACTAGTCTGAACCACACTAAACAGGTACATGGATAGTAGACAAAAATGCTGGAGAAACTCAGCGGGTGAGGCAGCATCTATGGAGCGAAGGAAATAGGCAACGTTTCGGGCCGAAACCCGTCTTCAGACATGGATAGGACAAGTCTGAAGATGGTCGGTGGGGGCGTTGCAAGCCGGTGCCCTGTCAGCAGCGTGTCCGTTTCTTTCTGCTTTTTAAAATATTGTTAGTATGTTTTAGTGTTTGGTTTTAATATTCCTCTGTGTGTTTTGTGTGTGGGGGGGGGGTGGTGTGGGGGTAAGGGGGAAACTGTTTCGGTCGCCTCCTCCACGGAGAGGCGACTTTTTCCAGGTCGCCTCCCCCGTGGCCTAACAACAAGGATTGGCGCGGCCTTTTCCGGAGTCGTGCCTGGGGCTTCAGCGGCGGGCCCCACTGCCGGCCTACTTCTACCGCGGGCCCGGCGTGCACTTACCTTCACCCCTGGAGGGGAGCTTCGACTGCCGGCCCTGCGGTCTGCGGTGCTTCTGGCTGCTGTGGCGTGGACTTTAAATCTTCGACCGCCGGCCTGCGGCCTACACCAACCTAAAGCCGCGGTCTCCGGTGGGGAAGAGCCGACTCTGGACTTATCTGGACTTTTACCTGTCTGCACTTCTGGACGCCCGCAGCGACGGCTGTGGAGGGTTGAGGTCCCGACCATGGGGGAAAATGGAGGAGGACTGGCCAAATTTTGTGCCTTCCACCACAGTGATGAATGCTGTGGTGGATGTTTGTGTTACATTTTTATTGTGTATTGTGTGTTCTTTATTATTGTACCGCTGCTGGCAAATTCATTTCACTTGCACTTTATGCGCAAATGTGACGAATAAAACCGTATTGTATTGTATTGTAGTTTGGAGGGATATGGGCCAAATGGAGGGTGGGACTAGTGTAGATGGGACCTGTGGGCAAGATGGGCCGAAGGGCCTGTTTCCACGCTGTATCATTCGATGACTCCATGCTGAATCTACTCAATCTTCTCAGGAAGTAGAGGCCTCAATGGGCTTTCCCCGTGACTGCTTCAATGTGTTGGGTTTGGAGATGTGTACGCCCAGGAACTACATCTTTGACTCTCTCCATCACCGTCCTGTTGATGAAGACTAAGACAGGTCTGTGGATCCTCAGCTTTCCTCTTCCAAAGCCAACATTCACTTCCTCGATCTTCCCGACGTTGTGGACCATACGTGTCTCGAGTGCAGAGGGAGAGACGTACTCTAGAAGATTCGACGGGGACCCGAGAGCCCACATTTCCACACATCCGCTGCTGTGTTTAATTGAATGAATGGATGGTTGTTTTCCTGTTGCATCACAAAAGGAAAACTTCGGAATGTTTCTGCCTGGTTTCGAACCAGGGACCTTTCGCGTGTTAGGCGAATGTGATAACCACTACACTACAGAAACCGTGCAGGAAAGAAATGCAGATACGGGTTTAAATCGAATGTAGACACAAAATGCTGGAGTAACTCAGTGGGACAGGCAGCATCTCTGGAGAGAAGGAATGGGCGACGTTTCGGGTCGAGACCATTCTTCAGAGTCTGCAGTTCCTTCTTACACAACAATGATACTTTGGAGAGAAGGAAATGAAGAGAGAAACAATCTGACCAGGAGCGGAAGATTTAGAATGAGACCAGGCATAGAAACATAGAAAATAGGTACAGGGGTAGGCCATTCGGCCCTTCGAGCCTGCACCGCCATTCAATATGATCATGGCTGATCATCCAACTCAGTATCCCATACCTGCCTTCTCTCCATACCCCCTGATCCCTTTAGCCACAAGGGCCACATCTAACTCCCTCTTAAATATAGCCAATGAACTGGCCTCAACTACCCTCTGTGGCAGAGAATTCCACAGATTCACCACTCTCTGTGTGAAAAATATTTTCCTCATCTCGGTGCTAAAATATTTCCCCCTTATCCTTAAACTGTGACCCCTTGTCCTGGACTTCCCCAACATCGGGAACAATCTTCCTGCATCTAGCCTGTCCAACCCCTTAAGAATTTTGTACGTTTCTATAAGATCCCCCCTCAATCTTCTAAATTCTAGTGAGTACAAACCGAGTCTATCCAGTCTTTCTTCATATGAAAGTCCTGACATCCCAGGAATCAGTCTGGTGAACCTTCTCTGTACTCCCTCTATGGCAAGAATGTCTTTCCTCATATTAGGAGACCAAAACTGTACGCAATACTCCAGATGTGGTCTCACCAAGACCCTGTACAACTGCAGTAGAACCTCCCTGCTCCTATACTCAAATCCTTTCGCTATGAATGTTAACATACCATTCGCCTTCTTCACTGCCTGCTGCACCTGCATGCCTACTTTTAATGACTGATGTACCATGACACCCAGGTCTTGTTGCATCTCCCCTTTTCCTAATCGGCCACCATTCAGATAATAGTCTACTTTGTTTTTGCCACCAAAGTGGATAACCTCACATTTATCCACATTATACTGCATCTGCCATGCATTTGCTCACTCACCCATCCTATCCAAGTCACCTTGCAGCCTCCGAGCATCCTCCTCACAGCTAACACTGCCCCCCAGCTTCGTGTCATCCGCAAACTTGGAGATGTTGCATTCAATTCCCTCATGCAAATCATTAATATATATCGTAAATAGCTGGGGTCCCAGCACTGAGCCTTGCGGTACCCCTCTAGTCACTGCCTGCCATTGTGAAAAGGACCCGTTTACTCCTACTCTTTGCTTCCTGTCTGCCAGCCAGTTCTCTATCCACATCAATACTGAACCCCCAATACCATGTGCTTTAAGTTTGTATACTAATCTCTTATGTGGGACCTTGCCGAAAGCCTTCTGAAAGTCCAGATATAACACTTCCACTGGTTCTCCCCTATCCACTCTACTAGTTACATCCTCGAAAAATTCTATAAGATTCGTCAGACCTGATTTACCTTTCATAAATCCATGCTGACTTTGTCCAATGATTTCACCACTTTCCAAACGTGCTGCTATCCCATCTTTAATAACTGACTCTAGCAGTTTCCCCACTACCGATGTTAGACTAACTGGTCTGTAATTCCCCGTTTTCTCTCTCCCTCCCTTTTTAAAAAGTGGGGTTACATTAGCTACCCTCCAATCCTCAGGAACTACTCCAGAATCTAAAGAGTTTTGGAAAATGATCACTAATGCATCCACTATTTCTGGGGCTACTTCCTTAAGTACTCTGGGATGCAGCCTATCTGGCCCTGGGGATTTATCGGCCTTTAATCCATTCAATTTACCTAACATCACTTCCCGGCTAACCTGGATTTCACTCAGTTCCTCCATCTCATTTGACCCCCGGTCCCCTGCTATTTCCGGCAGATTATTTATGTCTTCCTTAGTGAAGACAGAACCAAAGTAGTTATTCAATTGGTCTGCCATGTCCTTGTTCCCCATGATCAATTCACCTGTTTCTGACTGCAAGGGACCTACATTTGTTTTAACTAATATTTTTCTCTTCACATATCTATAAAAGCTTTTGCAGTCATTTTTTATGTTCCCTGCCAGTTTTCTTTCATAATCTATTTTCCCTTTCCTGATTAAGCCTGAATTTCTCCCAGTCCTCTGGTATGCTGCTTTTTCTGGCTAATTTGTACGCTTCATCTTTTGTTTTGATACTATCCCTGATTTCCCTTGTTATCCATGGATGCACTACCTTCCCTGATTTATTTTTTTGCCAAACTGGGATGAACAATTGTTGTAGTCAATCCACGCAGTCTTTAAATGCCTTCCATTGCATATCTACCGTCAACCCATTAAGAATCAATTGCCAGTCTATCTTGGCCAATTCACTTCTCATACCCTCAAAGTTACCTTTCTTTAAGTTCAGGACCCTTGTTTCTGAATTAACAATGTCACTCTCCATCCTAATGAAGAACTCAACCATATTATGGTCACTCTTGCCCCAGGGGCCATGCACAATAAGACTGCTAACTAACCCTTCCTCATTACTCAATACCCAATCTAGAATAGCCTGCTCTCTCGTTGGTTCCTCTACATGTTGGTTTAGAAAACTATCCCGCATACATTCCAAGAAATCCTCTTCCTCAGCACCCCTGTCAATTTGATTCACCCAATCTATATGTAGATTGAAGTCACCCATTATAACTGTTTTACCTTTGTTGCACGCATTTCTAATTTCCTGTTTGATGCCATCCCCAACTCCACTACTACTGTTAGGTGGCCTGTACACAACTCCCACTAGCGTTTTCTGCCCTTTGTGTTTCGCAGCTCTACCCATATCGATTCCACATCCTCCAAGCTAATGTCCTTCCTTTCTATTGCGTTAATCTGCTCTCTAACCAGCAACGCTACCCCACCTCCTTTCCCTTTCTGTCTATCCCTCCTGAATATTGAATATCCCTGGATATTCAGCTCCCAGCCTTGGTTACCCTGGAGCCATGTCTCCGTGATCCCAACTATATCATAGTCATTAATAGCTATCTGCACATTCAACTCATCCACCTTATTACGAATGCTCCTTGCATTGAGACACAAAGCCTTCAGGCTTGTTTTTACAACACCCTTATACAATTATGTTGAAAAGTGGCCCTTTTTGATTTTTGCCCTGGATTTGTCTGCCTGCCACTTTTACTTTTCACCTTGCTACCTATTGCTTCTACCCTCATTTTACACCCCTGTCTCTACGCTCACACATTTAAGAAACCCTTTGCCTTCAACTCCATCCTCAACTATCCCATTCGACACCCCACTTCGAGCCTGCACCGCCATTCAATATGATCATGGCTGATCATCCAACTCAGTATCCCGTACCTGCCTTCTCTCCATACCCCCTGATCCCTTTAGCCACAAGGGCCACATCTACCTCCCTCTTAAATATAGCCAATGAACTGGCCTCAACTACTTTCTGTGGCAGAGAGTTCCACAGATTCACCACTCTCTGTGTGAAAAATGTTTTCCTCATCTCGGTCCTAAAAGACTTCCCCCTTATCCTTAAACTGTGACCACTTGTTCTGGACTTCCCCAACACCAGGAACAATCTTCCTGCATCTAGCCTGTCCAACCCCTTAAGAATTTTGTAAGTTTCTATGAGATCCCCCCTCAATCTTCTAAATTCTAGCGATTCCGGTGATAAATTCAGACACAGAGATAATACAATGGTGATAGTTGTATTTCATTGCCCCGTGCGCGATACCAAGATGACCTTGTACTTCATCCAGCAGCTGGTACGAGTATATATTATATCGAGTGTTTTCAAAATGCGGAAGTAATCCCGATAGTTACGGGGAGAACTTTGGGCGACTGTTGCCAACAATGGGAGAAGCACTGGCCGGATAGCCTGGAACAAGTGGCAAATTCACGTACCTGCCCAGGATCGAACTGGGGACGTTCCGCTCGTGAAGCAAACGTGATAACCACAACACTACAGAAATAATTCTGTTAGCAGCTGCCCGTTAACATGGAACATGAAGCCAGCAAAGATTTGTCAATGCAATGCGATGACGAAATATATGGAATTTTAATATCATAAAAATAAACTGCAGATATTGGTTTATACGCAAAACGTTGGAATATAAAGCAGGATAGTAAAAGCTTCTTTAGGAATGTGAAGAGGAAAAAATTAGTTAAGACCAAAGTTGCACCTTTGAAGACCGAAAAAGGTGAATTTATTATGGGGAACAAGGAAATGGCGGATGAGTTGAACAGGTACTTTGGATCTATCTTCACTAAGGAGGACACAAACAATCTTCCTGATATAGTAGTGGCCAGAGGATCTGGGGTGACGGAGGAACTGAAGGAAATCCACATTAGGCAGGAAATGGTGTTGGATAGACTGATGGGACTGAAGGCTGATAAATCCCCAGGGCCTGATGGTCTGCATCCCTGGGTACTTAAGGAAGTGGCTCTAGAAATTGTGGATGCATTGGTGATAATTTTCCAATGTTCGATAGACTCAGGATCAGTTCCTGTGGATTGGAGGGTAGCTAATGTTATCCCACTTTTTTAGAAAGGCGGGAGAGAGAAAACAGGAAATTATAGACCAGTTATCCTGATATCGGTGGTGGGGAAGGTCGAGGGGAGGTCTCCAAGTGGTTCTGGCCATTGGAAACTGGTATATGATGTCAAAAACTGACGCCCTCTCTTCCCCCTCTCTCTCTCTCCCCGCTCCCCTCTCCCCTCTCTCTCCCTCTCTCCCCTCTCCCTCTCTCCCCTTCTCCCCCCTCTCTCTACCCCTCTCTCTCTCCCCTCTCCCTCTCTCCCCCCTCTCTCTCCCCTCTCCCTCTCTCTCCCCTCTCCCCTCTCTTTCTCTCCCCCTCTCTCCTCTCTCCCTCTCTCCCCTCTCTCTCTCCCCCCTCCCCTCTCTCTCTCTCTCCCTCTCCTCTCTCTGTCTCCCTCTCTCCCCCACGCCAGGAACGTCACATTTTTTCATGCGACACAGTGATTTTATTCCCCGAACTAACGGCAGTATTTTTCATGCCAATACGGGGTTAAATTCACCGCAAATGAACGTTCCAAAAGATCGCGTTCCAGAAATCCTCACTCACAAGATGATATAAATCCCCATTAATTTACAGGTATTAAACATTCAATTCCTTCAATTTGGCCTGTAAATTCATGAAAATGAGATTTAAAAATTATGTTATATTGTGAATTCTTGTGTGAATGTTATTTGGACACTTAGGCTATTTAAAAATGTTAATCTATTCTTAAGAAATTGATAGATGTTTAGATCTAGTAATTGAATTTTGTAATTAGCTACAATTAGGTAACTAACTAATTATATGCTTTACTTTCATGTCTTCTAAGTAAGATTGTTTCATATTTGTTTCAGAATGCTTCAATCTATAATAACTGAAAATTTCTTTCAGTTATCTTAATTTTTAAGAAAGTTATGGGCTTTTAACTGTCCTCGATCACAGCTTTTGTGTTAAGTCAATGGAAAAGCAATAGGGAACAAGATGCTAATTTCCGAGTATGAAAATGGCCATAACTTCGTTAATACTGAAGATATGAAAGTGAATTAGGTGTCAAATTAAACTTCTTTTTATGCTTTATCTGATGGGATAAATTACAGACTTTATTTTTAAAATCTCAAAATTTTGTAACATTGCTACTCGTGGACCTTTGGTCTAGTTTAGAGACACAGCGAGGAAGCAGACCCTTCGGCCCACCCAGTCCGTGCCGACCAGCGATCCCCGCACACTAACACTATCCCACACACACACACACACTGGGGACAATTTACAATTTTACCGAAGCCAATTAACCTACAAACCCGCACGTCTTTGGAGTGCGGGAGGAAACCAGAGCACCCGGAGAAAACCCGCACGGGTCACGGGGAGAGCGTGCAAACTCCGTACAGACAGCACCCGCAGTCAGGATCGAACCCGGGTCTCCGGCGCTGTGAGGCAGCAGCTCTACCCGCTGCGCCACCGTGCCCGCACGTTCCCAAAGAGATTCCAACTAATACTCACCGGCATCCTTCACCTCCTCCTGTGGACAGAGAGGAAAGAGTCACAGAGTGATACAGCACGGAAACAGGCCCTTCGGCCCATCTTGCCCACACCGGCCAACATGTCCCAGCTACACTAGTCCCACCTGCCTGCGCTTGCTCCATATCCCTCCAAACCTGTCCTATCCATGTACCTGTTTAACTGTTTCTCAAACGTTGGGATAGTCCCAGCCTCAACTACCACCTCAGGCAGCTCGTTCCATACACCCACCACCCTCAGATTCCCTTTGCAAAGGGAAATCTTTTCCCCTTCACCTTGAACCTATGTCCTCTGGTCCTCGATTCCCCTACTCTGGGCAAGAGACTCTGTGCGTCTACCCGATCTATTCCTCTCATGATTTTATACACCTCTATAAGATCACCCCTCATCCTCCTGCGCTCCAAGGAATAGAGACCCAGCCTGCTCAACCTCTCCCTGTAGCTCACACCCTCTAGTCCTGGCAACATCCTCGTAAATCTTCTCTGCACCCTTTCCAGCTTGACCACATCTTTCCTATAACACGGTGCCCAGAACAGAACACAATATTCTGAATGCGGCCTCACCAACGTCTTATACAACTGCAACATGACCTCCCAACTTCTATACTCAATACTCTGACTGATGAAGGCCAAAGTGCCTCTCCGTGGAGGAAGCGACCGAAACAGTTGTCTGTTTCGGTCGCACGGGCGCTGTCTGTACGGAGTTTGCACGTTCTCCCCGTGACCAGCGTGGGTTTTATCCGGGCGCTCCGGTTTCCTCCCACACTCCAAAGACGTGCAGGTTTGCAGGCTAATTGGCTTGGTGTAAGTGTGTAAATTGTCCCTTGTGTGTAGGATAGTGTTAGTGTGCGGGGATTGCTGGTCGGCGCGGACGAAGCTTCCGCGCTGTATCTCTAAACTAAACTAGTCTGAACCACACTAAACAGGTACATGGATAGTAGACAAAAATGCTGGAGAAACTCAGCGGGTGAGGCAGCATCTATGGAGCGAAGGAAATAGGCAACGTTTCGGGCCGAAACCCGTCTTCAGACATGGATAGGACAAGTCTGAAGATGGTCGGTGGGGGCGTTGCAAGCCGGTGCCCTGTCAGCAGCGTGTCCGTTTCTTTCTGCTTTTTAAAATATTGTTAGTATGTTTTAGTGTTTGGTTTTAATATTCCTCTGTGTGTTTTGTGTGGGGGGGGGGTGGTGTGGGGGTAAGGGGGAAACTGTTTCGGTCGCCTCCTCCACGGAGAGGCGACTTTTTCCAGGTCGCCTCCCCCGTGGCCTAACAACAAGGATTGGCGCGGCCTTTTCCGGAGTCGTGCCTGGGGCTTCAGCGGCGGGCCCCACTGCCGGCCTACTTCTACCGTGGGCCCGGCGTGCACTTACCTTCACCCCTGGAGGGGAGCTTCGACTGCCGGCCCTGCGGTCTGCGGTGCTTCTGGCTGCTGTGGCGTGGACTTTAAATCTTCGACCGCCGGCCTGCGGCCTACACCAACCTAAAGCCGCGGTCTCCGGTGGGGAAGAGCCGACTCTGGACTTATCTGGACTTTTACCTGTCTGCACTTCTGGACGCCCGCAGCGACGGCTGTGGAGGGTTGAGGTTCCGACCATGGGGGAAAATGGAGGAGGACTGGCCAAATTTTGTGCCTTCCACCACAGTGATGAATGCTGTGGTGGATGTTTGTGTTACATTTTTATTGTGTATTGTGTGTTCTTTATTATTGTACCGCTGCTGGCAAATTCATTTCACTTGCACTTTATGCGCAAATGTGACGAATAAAACCGTATTGTATTGTATTGTAGTTTGGAGGGATATGGGCCAAATGCAGGGAGGTGGGACTAGTGTAGATGGGACCTGTGGGCAAGATGGGCCGAAGGGCCTGTTTCCACGCTGTATCATTCGATGACTCCATGCTGAATCTACTCAATCTTCTCAGGAAGTAGAGGCCTCAATGGGCTTTCCCCGTGATTGCTTCAATGTGTTGGGTTCGGAGATGTGTACGCCCAGGAACGACATCTTTGACTCTCTCCATCACCGTCCTGTTGATGAAGACTAAGACAGGTCTGTGGATCCTCAGCTTTCCTCTTCCAAAGCCAACATTCACTTCCTCGATCTTCCCGACGTTGTGGACCATATGTGTCTCGAGTGCAGAGGGAGAGACGTACTCTAGAAGATTAGACGGGGACCCGAGAGCCTACATTTCCACACATCCGCTGCTGTGTTTAATTGAATGAATGAATGGTTGTTTTCCTGTTGCATCACAAAACGAAAACCTCGGAATGTTTCTGCCTGGTTTCGAACCAGGGACCTTTCGCGTGTTAGGCGAATGTGATAACCACTACACTACAGAAACCATGCAAGAAAGAAATGCAGATACGGGTTTAAATCGAAGGTAGACACAAAATGCTGGAGTAACTCAGTGGGACAGGCAGCATCTCTGGAGAGAAGGAATGGGCGACGTTTCGGGTCGAGACCATTCTTCAGAGTCTGCAGTTCCTTCTTACACAACAATGATACTTTGGAGAGAAGGAAATGAAGAGGGAAACAGTCTGACCAGGAGTGGAAGATTTAGAACGAGACCAGGCATAGAAACATAGAAAATAGGTGCAGGAGTAGGCCATTCGGCCCTTCCAGCCTGCACCGCCATTCAATATGATCATGACTGATCATCCAACTCAGTATCCCGTACCTGCTTTCTCTCCATACCCCCTGATCCCTTTAGCCACAAGGGCCACATCTAACTCCCTCTTAAATATAGCCAATGAACTGGCCTCAACTACCTTCTGTGGCAGAGAATTCCACAGATTCACCACTCTCTGTGTGAAAAATGATTTTCTCATCTTGGTCCTAAAAGACTTCCCCCTTATCCTTAAGCTGTGACCCCTTGTTCTGGACTTCCCCAACAGCGGGAACAATCTTCCTGCATCTAGCCTGTCCAACCCCTTAAGAATGTTGTACGTTTCTATAAGATCCCCCCTCAATCTTCTAAATTCTAGCGAGTACAAGCCGAGTCTATCCAGTCTTTCTTCATATGAAAGTCCTGACATCCCAGGAATCAGTCTGGTGAACCTTCTCTGCACTCCCTCTATGGCAAGAATGTCTTTCCTCAGATTAGGAGACCAAAACTGTACGCAATACTCCAGGTGTGGTCTCACCAAGACCCTGTACAACTGCAGTAGAACCTCCCTGCTCCTATACTCAAATCCTTTCGCTATGAATGCTAACATACCATTCGCCTTCTTCACTGCCTGCTGCACCTGCATGCCTACTTTTAATGACTGGTGTACCATGACACCCAGGTCTTGTTGCATCTCCCCTTTTCCGAATCGGCCACCATTCAGATAATAGTCAACTTTCCTGTTTTTGCCACCAAAGTGGATAACCTCACATTTATCCACATTATACTGCATCTGCCATGCATTTGCCCACTCACCCAGCCTATCCAAGTCACCTTGCAGCCTCCAAGCATCCTCCTCACAGCTAACACTGCCCCCCAGCTTCGTGTCATCCGCAATCTTGGAGATGTTGCATTCAATTCCCTCATCCAAATCATTAATATATATCGTAAATAGCTGAGGTCCCAGCACTGAGCCTTGCGGTACCCCACTAGTCACTGCCTGCCATTGTGAAAAGGACCCGTTTACTCCTACTCTTTGCTTCCTGTCTGCCAGCCAGTTCTCTATCCACATCAATACTGAACCCCCAATACCGTGTGCTTTAAGTTTGTATACTAATCTCTTATGTGGGACCTTGTCGAAAGCCTTCTGAAAGTCCAGATATAACACATCCACTGGTTCTCCCCTATCCACTCTACTAGTTACATCCTCGAAAAATTCTATAAGATTCGTCAGACATGATTTACCTTTCGTAAATCCATGCTGACTTTGTCCAATGATTTCACCACTTTCCAAATGTGCTGCTATCCCATCTTTAATAACTGATTCTAGCAGTTTCCCCACTACCGACGTTAGACTAACTGGTCTGTAATTCCCTGTTTTCTCCCTCCCTCCCTTTTTAAAAAGTGGGGTTACATTAGCTACCCTCCAATCCTCAGGAACTACTCCAGAATCTAAAGAGATTTGAAAAATTATCACTAATGCATCCACTATTTCTGGGGCTACTTCCTTAAGTACTCTGGGATGCAGCCTATCTGGCCCTGGGGATTTGTCGGCCTTTAATCCATTCAATTTACCTAACACCACTTCCCGGCTAACCTGGATTTCACTCAGTTCCTCCATCTCATTTGACCCCCGGTCCTCTGCTATTTCCGGCAGATTATTTATGTCTTCCTTAGTGAAGACAGAACCAAAGTAGTTATTCAATTGGTCTGCCATGTCCTTGTTCCCCATGATCATTTCACCTGTTTCTGACTGCAAGGGACCTACATTTGTTTTAACTAATCTTTTTCTCTTCACATATCTATAAAAGCCTTTGCAGTCATTTTTTATGTTCCCTGCCAGTTTTCTTTCATAATCTATTTTCCCTTCCCTGATTAAGCCCTTTGTCCTCCTCTGCTGGACTCTGAATTTCTCCCAGTCCTCTGGTAGGCTGCTTTTTCTGGCTAATTTGTACGCTTCATCTTTTGTTTTGATACTATCCCTGATTTCCCTTGTTATCCATGGATGCACTACCTTCCCTGATTTATTTTTTTCCCAAACTGGGATGAACAATTGTTGTAGTTCATCCATGCAGTCTTTAAATGCCTTCCATTGCATATCTACCGTCAACCCATTAAGAATCAATTGCCAGTCTATCTTGGCCAATTCACTTCTCATACCCTCAAAGTTACCTTTCTTTAAGTTCAGGACCCTTGTTTCTGAATTAACAATGTCACTCTCCATCCTAATGAAGAACTCAACCATATTATGGTCACTCTTGCCCAAGGGGCCATGCACAATAAGACTGCTAACTAACCCTTCCTCATTACTCAATACCCAATCTAGAATAGCCTGCTCTCTCGTTGGTTCCTCTACATGTTGGTTTAGAAAACTATCCCGCATACATTCCAAGAAATCCTCTTCCTCAGCACCCTTGCCAATTTGATTCACCCAAACTATATGTAGATTGAAGTCACCCATTATAACTGTTTTACCTTTGTTGCACGCATTTCTAATTTCCTGTTTGATGCCATCCCCAACTTCACTACAACTGTTAGGTGGCCTGTACACAACTCCCACTAGCGTTTTCCATCCACATCGATTCCACATCCTCCAAGCTAATGTCCTTCCTTTCTATTGCGTTAATCTGCTCTCTAACCAGCAACGCTACCCCACCTCCTTTCCCTTTCTGTCTATCCCTCCTGAATATTGAATATCCCTGGATATTCAGCTCCCAGCCTTGGTTACCCTGGAGCCATGTCTCCGTGATCCCAACTATATCATAGTCATTAATAGCTATCTGCACATTCAACTCATCCACCTTATTACGAATGCTCCTTGCATTGAGACACAAAGCCTTCAGGCTTGTTTTTACAACACCCTTATACAATTATGTTGAAAAGTGGCCCTTTTTGATTTTTGCCCTGGATTTGTCTGCCTGCCACTTTTACTTTTCACCTTGCTACCTATTGCTTCTACCCTCATTTTACACCCCTCTGTCTCTACGCTCACACATTTAAGAAACCCTTTGCCTTCAACTCCATCCTCAACTATCCCATTCGACACCCCACTTCGAGCCTGCACCGCCATTCAATATGATCATGGCTGATCATCCAACTCAGTATCCCGTACCTGCCTTCTCTCCATACCCCCTGATCCCTTTAGCCACAAGGGCCACATCTACCTCCCTCTTAAATATAGCCAATGAACTGGCCTCAACTACTTTCTGTGGCAGAGAGTTCCACAGATTCGCCACTCTCTGTGTGAATTTTTTTTTCCTCATCTTGGTCCTAAAAGACTTCCCCCTTATCCTTAAACTGTGACCACTTGTTCTGGACTTCCCCAACACCAGGAACAATCTTCCTGCATCTAGCCTGTCCAACCCCTTAAGAATTTTGTAAGTTTCTATGAGATCCCCCCTCAATCCTCTAAATTCTAGCGATTCCGGCGATAAATTCAGACACAGAGATAATACAATGGTGATAGTTGTATTTCATTGCCCCGTGCGCGATACCAAGATGACCTTGTACTTCATCCAGCAGCTGGTACGAGTATATATTATATCGAGTGTTTTCAAAATGCGGAAGTAATCCCGATAGTTACGGGGAGAACTTTGGGCGACTGTTGCCAACAATGGGAGAAGCACTGGCCGGATAGCCTGGAACAAGTGGCAAATTCACGTACCTGCCCAGGATCGAACTGGGGACGTTCCGCTCGTGAAGCAAACGTGATAACCACAACACTACAGAAATAATTCTGTTAGCAGCTGCCCGTTAACATGGAACATGAAGCCAGCAAAGATTTGTCAATGCAATGCGATGACGAAATATATGGAATTTTAATATCATAAAAATAAACTGCAGATATTGGTTTATACGCAAAACGTTGGAATATAAAGCAGGATAGTAAAAGCTTCTTTAGGAATGTGAAGAGGAAAAAATTAGTTAAGACCAAAGTTGCACCTTTGAAGACCGAAAAAGGTGAATTTATTATGGGGAACAAGGAAATGGCGGATGAGTTGAACAGGTACTTTGGATCTATCTTCACTAAGGAGGACACAAACAATCTTCCTGATATAGTAGTGGCCAGAGGATCTGGGGTGACGGAGGAACTGAAGGAAATCCACATTAGGCAGGAAATGGTGTTGGATAGACTGATGGGACTGAAGGCTGATAAATCCCCAGGGCCTGATGGTCTGCATCCCTGGGTACTTAAGGAAGTGGCTCTAGAAATTGTGGATGCATTGGTGATAATTTTCCAATGTTCGATAGACTCAGGATCAGTTCCTGTGGATTGGAGGGTAGCTAATGTTATCCCACTTTTTTAGAAAGGCGGGAGAGAGAAAACAGGAAATTATAGACCAGTTATCCTGATATCGGTGGTGGGGAAGGTCGAGGGGAGGTCTCCAAGTGGTTCTGGCCATTGGAAACTGGTATATGATGTCAAAAACTGACGCCCTCTCTTCCCCCTCTCTCTCTCTCCCCGCTCCCCTCTCCCCTCTCTCTCCCTCTCTCCACTCTCCCTCTCTCCCCTTCTCCCCCCTCTCTCTACCCCTCTCTCTCTCCCCTCTCCCTCTCTCCCCCCTCTCTCCCCTCTCCCTCTCTCTCCCCTCTCCCCTCTCTTTCTCTCCCCCTCTCTCCTCTCTCCCTCTCTCCCCTCTCTCTCTCCCCCCTCCCCTCTCTCTCTCTCTCCCTCTCCTCTCTCTGTCTCCCTCTCTCCCCCACGCCAGGAACGTCACATTTTTTCATGCGACACAGTGATTTTATTCCCCGAATTAACGGCAGTATTTTTCATGCCAATACGGGGTTAAATTCACCGCAAATGAACGTTCCAAAAGATCGCGTTCCAGAAATCCTCACTCACAAGATGATATAAATGCCCATTAATTTACCGGTATTAAACATTCAATTCCTTCAATTAACCTGTAAATTCATGAAAATGAGATTTAAAAATTATGTTATATTGTGAATTCTTGTGTGAATGTTATTTGGACACTTAGGCTATTTAAAAATGTTAATCTATTCTTAAGAAATTGATAGATGTTTAGATCTAGTAATTGAATTTTGTAATTAGCTACAATTAGGTAACTAACTAATTATATGCTTTACTTTCATGTCTTCGAAGTAAGATTGTTTCATATTTGTTTCAGAATGCTTCAATCTATAATAACTGAAAATTTCTTTCAGTTATCTTAATTTTTAAGAAAGTTATGGGCTTTTAACTGTCCTCGATCACAGCTTTTGTGTTAAGTCAATGGAAAAGCAATAGGGAACAAGATGCTAATTTCCGAGTATGAAAATGGCCATAACTTCGTTAATACTGAAGATATGAAAGTGAATTAAGTGTCAAATTAAACTTCTTTTTATGCTTTATCTGATGGGATAAATTACAGACTTTATTTTTAAAATCTCAAAATTTTGTAACATTGCTACTCGTAGACCTTTGGTCTAGTTTAGAGACACAGCGAGGAAGCAGACCCTTCGGCCCACCCAGTCCGTGCCGACCAGCGATCCCCGCACACTAACACTATCCCACACACACACACACTGGGGACAATTTACAATTTTACCGAAGCCAATTAACCTACAAACCCGCACGGCTTTGGAGTGCGGGAGGAAACCAGAGCACCCGGAGAAAACCCGCACGGGTCACGGGGAGAACGTGCAAACTCCGTACAGACAGCACCCGCAGTCAGGATCGAACCCGGGTCTCCGGCGCTGTGAGGCAGCAGCTCTACCCGCTGCGCCACCGTGCCCGCACGTTCCCAAAGAGATTCCAACTAATACTCACCGGCATCCTTCACCTCCTCCTGTGGACAGAGAGGAAAGAGTCACAGAGTGATACAGCACGGAAACAGGCCCTTCGGCCCATCTTGCCCACACCGGCCAACATGTCCCAGCTACACTAGTCCCACCTGCCTGCGCTTGGTCCATACCCCTCCAAACCTGTCCTATCCATGTACCTGTTTAACTGTTTCTCAAACGTTGGGATAGTCCCAGCCTCAACTACCACCTCAGGCAGCTCGTTCCATACACCCACCACCCTCAGATTCCCTTTGCAAAGGGAAATCTTTTCCCCTTCACCTTGAACCTATGTCCTCTGCTCCTCGATTCCCCTACTCTGGGCAAGAGACTCTGTGCGTCTACCCGATCTATTCCTCTCATGATTTTATACACCTCTATAAGATCACCCCTCATCCTCCTGCGCTCCAAGGAATAGAGACCCAGCCTGCTCAACCTCTCCCTGTAGCTCACACCCTCTAGTCCTGGCAACATCCTCGTAAATCTTCTCTGAACCCTTTCCAGCTTGACAACATCTTTCCTATAACACGGTGCCCAGAACAGAACACAATATTCTGAATGTGGCCTCACCAACGTCTTATACAACTGCAACATGACCTCCCAACTTCTATACTCAATACTCTGACTGATGAAGGCCAAAGTGCCTCTCCGTGGAGGAAGCGACCGAAACAGTTGTCTGTTTCGGTCGCACGGGCGCTGTCTGTACGGAGTTTGCACGTTCTCCCCGTGACCAGCGTGGGTTTTATCCGGGCGCTCCGGTTTCCTCCCACACTCCAAAGACGTGCAGGTTTGCAGGCTAATTGGCTTGGTGTAAGTGTGTAAATTGTCCCTAGTGTGTGTAGGATAGTGTTAGTGTGCGGGGATTGCTGGTCGGCGCGGACGAAGTTTCCGCGCTGTATCTCTAAACTAAACTAGTCTGAACCACACTAAACAGGTACATGGATAGTAGACAAAAATGCTGGAGAAACTCAGCGGGTGCAGCAGCATCTATGGAGCGAAGGAAATAGGCAACGTTTCGGGCCGAAACCCGTCTTCAGACATGGATAGGACAAGTCTGAAGATGGTCGGTGGGGGCGTTGCAAGCCGGTGCCCTGTCAGCAGCGTGTCCGTTTCTTTCTGCTTTTTAAAATATTGTTAGTATGTTTTAGTGTTTGGTTTTAATATTCCTCTGTGTGTTTTGTGTGGGGGGGGGGGGTGGTGTGGGGGTAAGGGGGAAACTGTTTTGGTCGCCTCCTCCACGGAGAGGCGACTTTTTCCAGGTCGCCTCCCCCGTGGCCTAACAACAAGGATTGGCGCGGCCTTTTCCGGAGTCGTGCCTGGGGCTTCAGCGGCGGGCCCCACTGCCGGCCTACTTCTACCGCGGGCCCGGCGTGCACTTACCTTCACCCCTGGAGGGGAGCTTCGACTGCCGGCCCTGCGGTCTGCGGTGCTTCTGGCTGCTGTGGCGTGGACTTTAAATCTTCGACCGCCGACCTGCGGCCTACACCAACCTAAAGCCGCGGTCTCCGGTGGGGAAGAGCCGACTCTGGACTTATCTGGACTTTTACCTGTCTGCACTTCTGGACGCCCGCAGCGACGGCTGTGGAGGGTTGAGGTTCCGACCATGGGGGAAAATGGAGGAGGACTGGCCAAATTTTGTGCCTTCCACCACAGTGATGAATGCTGTGGTGGATGTTTGTGTTACATTTTTATTGTGTATTGTGTGTTCTTTATTATTGTACCGCTGCTGGCAAATTCATTTCACTTGCACTTTATGCGCAAATGTGACGAATAAAACCGTATTGTATTGTATTGTAGTTTGGAGGGATATGGGCCAAATGCAGGGAGGTGGGACTAGTGTAGATGGGACCTGTGGGCAAGATGGGCCGAAGGGCCTGTTTCCACGCTGTATCATTCGATGACTCCATGCTGAATCTACTCAATCTTCTCAGGAAGTAGAGGCCTCAATGGGCTTTCCCCGTGATTGCTTCAATGTGTTGGGTTCGGAGATGTGTACGCCCAGGAACGACATCTTTGACTCTCTCCATCACCGTCCTGTTGATGAAGACTAAGACAGGTCTGTGGATCCTCAGCTTTCCTCTTCCAAAGCCAACATTCAGTTCCTCGATCTTCCCGACGTTGTGGACCATACGTGTCTCGAGTGCAGAGGGAGAGACGTACTCTAGAAGATTAGACGGGGACCCGAGAGCCTACATTTCCACACATCCGCTGCTGTGTTTAATTGAATGAATGGATGGTTGTTTTCCTGTTGCATCACAAAACGAAAACCTCTGAATGTTTCTGCCTGGTTTCGAACCAGGGACCTTTCGCGTGTTAGGCGAATGTGATAACCACTACACTACAGAAACCATGCAAGAAAGAAATGCATATACGGGTTTAAATCGAAGGTAGACACAAAATGCTGGAGTAACTCAGTGGGACAGGCAGCATCTCTGGAGAGAAGGAATGGGCGACGTTTCGGTCGAGACCATTCTTCAGAGTCTGCAGTTCCTTCTTACACAACAATGATACTTTGGAGAGAAGGAAATGAAGAGGGAAACAGTCTGACCAGGAGTGGAAGATTTAGAATGAGACCAGGCATAGAAACATAGAAAATAGGTACAGGAGTAGGCCATTCGGCCCTTCCAGCCTGCACCGCCATTCAATATGATCATGACTGATCATCCAACTCAGTATCCCGTACCTGCTTTCTCTCCATACCCCCTGATCCCTTTAGCCACAAGGGCCACATCTAACTCCCTCTTAAATATAGCCAATGAACTGGCCTCAACTACCTTCTGTGGCAGAGAATTCCACAGATTCACCACTCTCTGTGTGAAAAATGATTTTCTCATCTTGGTCCTAAAAGACTTCCCCCTTATCCTTAAGCTGTGACCCCTTGTTCTGGACTTCCCCAACAGCGGGAACAATCTTCCTGCATCTAGCCTGTCCAACCCCTTAAGAATTTTGTACGTTTCTATAAGATCCCCCCTCAATCTTCTAAATTCTAGTGAGTACAAGCCGAGTCTATCCAGTCTTTCTTCATATGAAAGTCCTGACATCCCAGGAATCAGTCTGGTGAACCTTCTCTGCACTCCCTCTATGGCAAGAATGTCTTTCCTCAGATTAGGAGACCAAAACTGTACGCAATACTCCAGGTGTGGTCTCACCAAGACCCTGTACAACTGCAGTAGAACCTCCCTGCTCCTATACTCAAATCCTTTCGCTATGAATGCTAACATACCATTCGCTTTCTTCACTGCCTGCTGCACCTGCATGCCTACTTTCAATGACTGGTGTACCATGACACCCAGGTCTTGTTGCATCTCCCCTTTTCCGAATCGGCCACCATTCAGATAATAGTCAACTTTCCTGTTTTTGCCACCAAAGTGGATAACCTCACAATTGTAAATAGCTGAGGTCCCAGCACTGAGCCTTGCGTTACCCCACTAGTCACTGCCTGCCATTGTGAAAAGGACCCGTTTACTCTTACTCTTTGCTTCCTGTTTGCCAGCCAGTTCTCTATCCACATCAATACTGAACCCCCAATACCGTGTGCTTTAAGTTTGTATACTAATCTCTTATGTGGGACCTTGTCGAAAGCCTTCTGAAAGTCCAGATATAACACATCCACTGGTTCTCCCCTATCCACGCTACTAGTTACATCCTCGAAAAATTCTATAAGATTCGTCAGACATGATTTACCTTTCGTAAATCCATGCTGACTTTGTCCAATGATTTCACCACTTTCCAAATGTGCTGCTATCCCATCTTTAATAACTGATTCTAGCAGTTTCCCCACTACCGACGTTAGACTAACTGGTCTGTAATTCCCTGTTTTCTCCCTCCCTCCCTTTTTAAAAAGTGGGGTTACATTAGCTACCCTCCAATCCTCAGGAACTACTCCAGAATCTAAAGAGTTTTGAAAAATTATCACTAATGCATCCACTATTTCTCGGGCTACTTCCTTAAGTACTCTGGGATGCAGCCTATCTGGCCCTGGGGATTTATCGGCCTTTAATCCATTCAATTTACCTAACACCACTTCCCGGCTAACCTGGATTTCACTCAGTTCCTCCATCTCATTTGACCCCCGGTCCTCTGCTATTTCCGGCAGATTATTTATGTCTTCCTTAGTGAAGACAGAACCAAAGTAGTTATTCAATTGGTCTGCCATGTCCTTGTTCCCCATGATCATTTCACCTGTTTCTGACTGCAAGGGACCTACATTTGTTTTAACTAATCTTTTTCTCTTCACATATCTATAAAAGCCTTTGCAGTCATTTTTTATGTTCCCTGCCAGTTTTCTTTCATAATCTATTTTCCCTTCCCTGATTAAGCCCTTTGTCCTCCTCTGCTGGACTCTGAATTTCTCCCAGTCCTCTGGTAGGCTGCTTTTTCTGGCTAATTTGTACGCTTCATCTTTTGTTTTGATACTATCCCTGATTTCCCTTGTTATCCATGGATGCACTACCTTCCCTGATTTATTTTTTTGCCAAACTGGGATGAACAATTGTTGTAGTTCATCCATGCAGTCTTTAAATGCCTTCCATTGCATATCTACCGTCAACCCATTAAGAATCAATTGCCAGTCTATCTTGGCCAATTCACTTCTCATACCCTCAAAGTTACCTTTCTTTAAGTTCAGGACCCTTGTTTCTGAATTAACAATGTCACTCTCCATCCTAATGAAGAACTCAACCATATTATGGTCACTCTTGCCCAAGGGGCCATGCACAATAAGACTGCTAACTAACCCTTCCTCATTACTCAATACCCAATCTAGAATAGCCTGCTCTCTCGTTGGTTCCTCTACATGTTGGTTTAGAAAACTATCCCGCATACATTCCAAGAAATCCTCTTCCTCAGCACCCTTGCCAATTTGATTCACCCAATCTATATGTAGATTGAAGTCACCCATTATAACTATTTTACCTTTGTTGCACGCATTTCTAATTTCCTGTTTGATGCCATCCCCAACTTCACTACAACTGTTAGGTGGCCTGTACACAACTCCCACTAGCGTTTTCCATCCACATCGATTCCACATCCTCCAAGCTAATGTCCTTCCTTTCTATTGCGTTAATCTGCTCTCTAACCAGCAACGCTACCCCACCTCCTTTCCCTTTCTGTCTATCCCTCCTGAATATTGAATATCCCTGGATATTCAGCTCCCAGCCTTGGTTACCCTGGAGCCATGTCTCCGTGATCCCAACTATATCATAGTCATTAATAGCTATCTGCACATTCAACTCATCCACCTTATTACGAATGCTCCTTGCATTGAGACACAAAGCCTTCAGGCTTGTTTTTACAACACCCTTATACAATTATGTTGAAAAGTGGCCCTTTTTGATTTTTGCCCTGGATTTGTCTGCCTGCCACTTTTACTTTTCACCTTGCTACCTATTGCTTCTACCCTCATTTTAGACCCCTCTGTCTCTACGCACACACATTTAAGAAATCCTTTGCCTTTAACTCCATCCTCAACTATCCCATTCGACACCCCACTTCGAGCCTGCACCGCCATTCAATATGATCATGGCTGATCATCCAACTCAGTATCCTGTACCTGCCTACTCTCCATACCCCCTGATCCCTTTAGCCACAAGGGCCACATCTAACTCCCTCTTAAATATAGCCAATGAACTGGCCTCAACTAAGAAAGTAGTGGCAGAGAATTCCACAGATTCACCACTCTGTGTGAATTTTTTTCCCCTCATCTCGGTCCTAAAAGACTTCTCCATTATCCTTAAACTGTGACCACTTGTTCTGGACTTCCCCAACATCAGGAACAATCTTCTTGCATCTAGCCTGTCCAACCCCTTAAGAATTTTGTACGTTTCTATGAGATCCCCCCTCAATCTTCTAAATTCTAGCGATTCCGGCGATAAATTCAGACACAGAGATAATGCAATGGTGATAGTTGTATTTCATTGCCCCGTGCGCGATACCAAGATGACCTTGTACTTCATCCAGCCGCTGGTACGAGTATATATTATATCGAGTGTTTTCAAAATGCGGAAGTAATCCCGATAGTTACGGGGAGAACTTTGGGCGACTGTTGCCAACAATGGGAGAAGCACTGGCCAGATAGCCTGGAACAAGTGGCAAAATCACGTACCTGCCCAGGATCGAACTGGGGACGTTCCGCTCGTGAAGCAAACGTGATAACCACTACACTACAGAAATAATTCTGTTAGCAGCTGCCCGTTAACATGGAACATGAAGCCAGCAAAGATTTGTCAATGCAATGCGATGACGAAATATATGGAATTTTAATATCATAAAAATAAACTGCAGATATTGGTTTATACGCAAAACGTTGGAATATAAAGCAGGATAGTAAAAGCTTCTTTAGGAATGTGAAGAGGAAAAAATTTGTTAAGACCAAAGTTGCACCTTTGAAGACCGAAAAAGGTGAATTTATTATGGGGAACAAGGAAATGGCGGATGAGTTGAACATGGACTTTGGATCTGTCTTCACTAAGGAGGACACAAACAATCTTCCTGAAATAGTAGTGGCCAGAGGATCTGGGGTGACGGAGGAACTGAAGGAAATCCACATTAGGCAGGAAATGGTGTTGGATAGACTGATGGGACTGAAGGCTGATAAATCCCCAGGGCCTGATGGTCTGCATCCCTGGGTACTTAAGGAAGTGGCTCTAGAAATTGTGGATGCATTGGTGATAATTTTCCAATGTTCGATAGACTCAGGATCAGTTCCTGTGGATTGGAGGGTAGCTAATGTTATCCCACTTTTTTAGAAAGGCGGGAGAGAGAAAACAGGAAATTATAGACCAGTTATCCTGATATCGGTGGTGGGGAAGATGCTGCAGTCAATTCTAAAAGATGAGATAGCCGAACATTTGGATAGCAGTAACAGGATCAGTCCGAGTCAGCATGGATTTACGAAGGGGAAATTTTTTGAAGATGTAACTAGGAAAATGGACAAGGGAGAGTAGCTGGACTTTCAGAAAGCATTTGATAAGGTCCCACATAGGAGATTAGTGGGCAAAATTGGGGCACATGGTATTGGGGGTAGAGTGCTGACATGGATAGAGAAGTGGTTGGCAGACAGGAAACAAAGAGTAGGGATTAACGGGTCCCTTTCAGAATGGCAGGCAGTGACTAGTGGGGTACCGCAAGGCTCGGTGCTGGGACCGCAGCTATTTACAATATACATCAATGATTTGGATGAAGGGATTCATAGTAACATTAGCAAATTTGCAGATGACACAAAGCTGGGTGGCAGTGTGAACTGTGAGGAGGATGCTATGAGAATGCAGGGTGACTTGGACAGGTTGGGGGAGTGGGCAGATGCATGGCAGATGGAGTTTAATGTGGATAAATGTGAGGTTATCCACTTTGGTAGCAAAAACAGGAAGGCAGATTACTATCTAAATGGCGTCAAGTTGGGAAAAGGGGAAGTACAATGGGATCTGGGGGTCCTTGTACATCAGTCTATGAACGTAAGCATGCAGGTAGGGGTGGGTAGATTACAACCTTCACGTGGTCCGCCCTGTTTCGACAAATGCAATCAACCCGGTGTGCACAATCAAATAAGATCAAATAGAACAAGTTGTCCTACAACTTTAGGCTGTGCACGCCATATGCAAGAAGAAGCATGCAGGCAGTGAAGAAAGGTAAAAGGCATCGAATATAGGAGCAAAGAGGTCCTTCTGCAGTTGTACAGGGCCCTAGTGAGACCACACGAGGAGTATTGTGTACAGTTTTGGTCCCCTAATTTGAGAAAGGACATTCTTGCTATTGAGGGAGTGCAGCGTAGGTTTACAAGGTTAATTCCCGGGATGGCGGGACTGTCATATGCTGAGAGAATGGAGCAGCTGGGCTTGTACACTCTGGAGTTTAGAAGGATGAGAGGCTATCTCATTGAAACATATAAGATTGTTAAGGGTTTGAACACACTAGAGGCAGGAAACCTGTTCCCGATGTTGGGGGAGTCCAGAACCAGGGGCCACAGTTTAAGAATAGGGAGTAAGCCATTTAGAACGGAGACGAGGAAACACTTTTTCTCCCAGAGAATGGTGAGTCTGTGGAATTCTCTGCCTCAGAGGGCGGTGGAGGCCGGTTCTCTGGATGCTTTCAAGAGAGAGCTAGATAGGGCTCTTAAAGATAGCAGAGTCAGGGGATATGGGGAGAAGGCAGGAACGGGGTACTGATTGGGGATGATCAGCCATGATCATATTGAATGGCGGTGCTGGCTCGAAGGGCCGAATGGCCTACTCCTTTGTTAAGGAAATGTTTTTAAAGAATTCCCCATTCTCTCTGCTGCCCCCGCTGGTGGCAGGGGGAGGGACTATAAAACCCGGAAGTGTCGTGCCTCACTCAGTCTCTGCCAGACCCAGGAAGCGAGAGGGTCACGGCTCTCTGAGCTGCGAATAACACTGAACGCACGTCAACTCCACGGTGATGCGGCTGTAAAGTGGCTGCTGCCCAATTGTTTGCCTCGCCTTGTTTTTTTTAAAGTTTGTGTTCACAAAATGAATTTTGGTTGTCAGGTGGCTGCTTGCTGCCCAATTGTTTGCCTTGGCTTGGCTTTTAAAATCGTTGCAACAGTTGGCTGCCAGCCCAAGAATCCATTCGGCCCACAATGTGTATACTAGCCCTCTGGAAACCAGTACCTTCAGCCCGCAACACCCATACTAGCGCATCAGAAAGCCCCCCCCCTCCCACTGGCGAGCAATATTGGAATTGGTGGAGAGGTGGAATATTGCGTTGCTGACCAGTCCTCCCGTGTGATGCTTGGACCCAATGGGTCCCACTTAGTCTAGTATACTATTAAAAGTCTCGACTTGTCTGTCTGTCTGTGATCTCAGGAGCTACGCCAAAACGGTACACAATAGCGCGAAAATTTTTGCAGAACCTTACTCAGCTTTTTCCTGCCGTCAGATTTGATGTTATATTTGGAGTGGCGACGCTGCCTTGGCAGCTGCGCCTCGCCTGCAGTCCGTCTGTTTTTTCTTTTTTTTTTGTTTCCTTGTCCTGTTTTAGCTTGTTAATTTGAGTTATTAGGTTGTGTATGTGTGTGGGGGGTGGGAGAAACATGTTTTTGGTCTCTTCCTTCGGGGGGTGCAACCTTTTCTTGTCGTATCCCCCGTCTCCGTCTCCGTCTGCGCTGAGGCCTAAAGGCGGAGCAGGCGGCCTCCAACTGCGACCGGCCTCGAGGCTCCGGAGGCAGAGCCAGCCAGGACTTACCAGCGCGAGGCTGGCCGACTTCGGGGCTGTGGCGGGTTCTGGCGCTCCGGCTGCGTCCCGACTCGGGGCTGAGGTGTTCTGGCGGCGGCGGCCCGACTCAGGGCTGAGGCGGCGACCTGACTTCGGAGGTTCGGCCGCGGGCCCAGTAGACGACATCGTCGGGAGCTCGCAGGTCATAGTTTGGTGACTTGTTTGTTCCGGAGCTCCCGCGGCAACAGCTTCGTCCGCTGGACTGGAGGGCGGCAGCTTCGTCCATCACGGGCTGCGGAGATTGAACCGGCCCGACGCGGAGCACGGTTGAGCCGCGGGACTGACTTACCATCACCCAGTGGGGGTCACAACATCGGAGGCCTGGATCGCCTCAGCGCAGAGGGAGAACAAGGAGGGAAGAGACAAAGACTTAAGATATTTGCCTTCCATCACAGTGAGGAGGTGTCTGGTGAACTCACTGTGGTGGATGTTAAATTTGTGTTTATTGTGTGTTTTGTTATTTTATTATATGTATGACTGCAGGCAATGAAATTTCGTTCAGACCGAAAGGTCTGAATGACAATAAAGTTTCCAAGATTCCAAGATATTTCACAAGTTATTGATATTTCAAGGTTTTAAAAAAAAACACTTTAACAAGGTTTTACTGTTAAAATCCTTCCTGCCGGCTTCCAACAAACTTCGATACAAAGTTGCAATACAGGAGCACTGTGTTTCCACCAAATTTTCACCTGAATGGGATATCACAGTCCTCCACCCGACATTTACAACAATGTTGCCATCATACATCACTTACTCCAGCTCCTGGCAGGACAGGCGTTGCAATTGGGCGAAGTGCAATTGGAATTTTTTTCAGGCCAGTGCTGGGGGAGGCAGGGGAATGCTGGAATCTTACATTCGGCAGCGGGTTGTGTTGGGGGACCAGGCCTCCCGTGGGGGCTATTGGTGAGTGGTGGAATATTGCGTTGGGGAGCGGGTTGCGTTGCGGGACCAGGCCTCCCATGTGACAGGGATCCAATGGGTCCCAGTTGGTCTAGTATTACTAGTATATAAAAATAATATAATGAATATAATTGTGAGTCCGTCTGGAGGTATATGCTGAGTGAGTCTGCCGCAGAGGTCCCGGGTTTCACCGGCTCCTGAACCCGCCTAATTAATGGGTCATGGCAGATCCTGTGCGTTCCCCCGTTTACTGGAACACACTGATCGGCAGTATGGAGAGAGTGGGTCACCGCCATAGTGCGACTGGGGCAGTGCCAGGCTGGGAGAAGGCTAAGGCATCTTCCATTGAGAGGAAAATGCCATACCCTAACCTTCTCGCCCCCTTCCAGAGCTACCCATTGCAGGAGCTGGAGCCGCTTGAGACCGGCTGCATGCTCCGTACTTATAACCGCTCAGCGTGTCCACCTCGGCCAGTATGCCCTTCTGGATCATCAGCAGCAGCCCATCCATGCCACAATAGACAATAGGTGCAGATGTAGGCCATTCGGCCCTTCGAGCCAGCACCACCATTCAATGTGATCATCCCCTATCAGTACCCCATTCCTGCCTTCTCCCCATATCCCCTGACTCTGCTATCTTTAAGAGCCCTATCTCGCTCTCTCTTGAAAGTATCCAGAGAACTGGCCTCCACCGCCCTTTGAGGCAGAGAATTCCAGACTGACAACTGTAAGAAAAAGTGTTTCCTCATCTCCGTTCTAAATGGCTTACACCTTATTCTTAAACTGTGTGGCCCCTGGTTCTGGACTCCCCCGACATCGGGAACATGTTTCCTGCCTCTAGCGTGTCCAAACCCTTAATAATCTTATATGTTTCAATAAGATCCCCTCTCATCCTTCTAAACTCCAGAGTGTACAAGCCCAGCCGCTCCATTCTCCCAGCATATGACAGTCCCGCCAGGGCGGTGTGCGTGTGGAACGAACTGCCGGAGGAGGTAGTTGAAATTGAAAAATAGGTGCAGGAGTAGGCCATTCGGCCCTTCAAGCCAGCACCGCCATTCAATATGATCACGGCTGATCATCCAGAATCAGTACCCCGTTCCTGTTTTCTCCCCATATCCCTTGATTCCGTTAGCCTGAAGAGCTAAATCTAACTCCCGCTTGAAGTCATCAAGTGAATTGGCCTCCACTGCCTCACTAATGGTCGATCTCGACATTTTCTGTCTTTGTGTTTTTAGTTTGTTGGAAAATGTATGTTTTGGTTTATCTTTAGTTTAGTATTATGTGGAGGGTGGGGTGGGATTGGGGGAAACTTTTTTAATCTCTTTCCTCGACGGAGATGCTACTTTTTCCGTGACGTATCTCCGTCTGCGCTCGGGCCTAACGTCGCGGAGCTGGCGGCCTCTTGCTGGGACCGACGTCGGGAGCCGCAACTGTGGGAGTATGCGCACTTTAACATTGTGGAGCTCGCGGTACCTCTGCCGGGGACCGACTTTGGGAGCCCCAAGTCGCGGGACCTTCGACCGCCCAGACTGCAGATGGTTTGACTCCCCCTGAAAGAACTAATAGTCAAATCTAAAATGGGGTCATTCTTCTACAAAAACATGGACTAGTAGAACAAAGAATGGCTCGGTGCCAAGTCTGAATGACTTTGTAAATTATATGAAACACAATATGGAGGACAGGTTGTCTTTTCAATAAAGACATTAAGATGGCAGCCCGCAGTAATAACATGTGTTTCTTCAAGGCCATAAAGAAGCCAAGATTGAAAAAAAAT
>JAXLNO010006156.1:103857-144424 GCA_038087875.1 Malacoraja senta | reverse complement strand
CTAGATGCTGGAAAAATGTTCCCCAGGTTGGGGGTGTCCAGAACCAGGGGTCACACAGTTTAAGAATAAGGGGTCGGCCATTTACACGTTTTCACCCAGAGAGTTGTGAATCTGTGGAATTCTCTGCCACAGAAGGCAGTGGAGGCCAATTCAATGGATGTTTTCAAGAGAGATTTAGCTCTTAGGGCTAGGGGAATCAAGGGATATGGGGAGAAAAACCAGGAATGGGGTACTGATTGCGGATGATCAGCCATGATCACATTGAATGGTGGTGCTGGCTCGAAGGGCCGAATGGCCTACTCCTGCACCCATATTCCCTGACTCTGCTATCTTTAAGAGCCCCTATCTAGCTCTCTCTTGAAAATATCCAGAGAACCGGCCTCCACCGCCCCCTGAGGCAGAGAATTCCACAGACTCATAACTCTCTGGGTGAAAAAGTGTTTCCTCGTCTCCGTTCTAAATGGCCTTTGTGTGAAAAAGTTGACCCTCAGTTTCCTATTATGTGTGGGGGAGGAACTGCAGATGCTGGTTTACACTGAAGATAGACACAAACTGCTGGAGTAACTCAGCGGGACAGGCAGCATCTCTGGTGAGGAATGGGTGACTTTTGGGTCGAGACACTTTATTAGTTTAGTTTAGTTTAGTTTACGGATACAGCGCTGAAACAGGCCCTTCGGCCCATGCCGACCAGCGATCCCCGCACACTAATACTATCCCACACACATTAGGGACAATTTTTTACAATCTACAGAAGCCAATTAACCTACAAACCTGCACGTGTTTGGAGTGTGGGAGGAAACCGAAGATCTCAGAGAAAAACCCACGCAGGTCACGGGGAGAACGTGCAAACTCCGTACAGACAGCACCCGTAGTCGGGGTCGAACCCGGGTCTCCGGCGCTGTGAGGCGGTAACTCTACCGCTGCGCCACCGTTCCGCCCTTCTTCAGACTGAGGGGAGAGGGAGGCACAGAGATATGGAAGGGTAAGGTGTGAAAATGACAAATCAAAGCAAACAATGCTCAAGGAAATGTAGAACGGTTCATTGTTAGCTGGAGGGGAAGGTGACAACGAGGCGAACAAACTGTAAAACGATTCAGGAGGATGTTGAAACTAGTCGGAGAACTAGGAGTGGGGAAGAGACAGAGAGAGAAAGAGAGGGAAAACAAGGGTTACAGAGAACCAGCCTCCACCACTCCCTGAGGCAGAGACTTCCACAGACTCACAATTCTCTGTGCGAAAAAGTGTTTCCTCGACTCCGTTCTAAATGGCTTACCCCTTATTCTTAAACTGTGGCCCCTGGTTCTAGACACCCCCAATATCGGGGACATGTTTCCTGCCTCTAGCGAGTCCAAACCCTTAATAATCTTATATGTTTCAATAAGATGCCCTCTCATCCTTCTACGCCAGAGTATACAAGCCCAGCCGCTCCATTCTCTCAGCATGACAGTCCCGCCATCGTGGGAATTAACCTGGTGAACCTACGCTGCACTACCTCAATAGCAAGAATGTCCTTCCTCAAATCTGGAGACTAAAACTGCACACAATACTCCAGGTGTGGTTTCACTAGGGCCCTGTACAACTGCAGAAGGACCTCTTTGCTCCTAAGTCCTCTGGTTTTTGATTCCCCTACTCTGGGTAAAAGACCATATTCGCCTCATGATTTTATAGAGCTCTATAAGATGTATAATCTTATCCTCCTGCACTCCAAGGAATAGAGTCCCAGCCTGCCCAACCTCTCCCTGTAGCTCAGGCTCTCGAGTCCTGGCAACATCCTCGTACATCTTCTCTGCGCCCTTGCCGGAGATGCAATTGTTTTCCAAGTCATATCTCCGGTCGCATCTTGAAAAATCAAAAGTTGCCTTTGGTTAGTTTGAAAATGCTAAAGTTACCTTTGGTTGGTTTGAAAATGCAAAAGTTGCCTATGGTTACTTTGCATATGCTAAAGTTGCCTTTGGTAGCTTTGAAAATGTTAAAGTTGCCTTTGGTTGGTTTGAAAATGCGACCGTTGCCTTTGGTTGGTTTGAAAATGCTAAAGTTGTCTTTGGGTGGTTTGAAAATGCTAAAGTTGCTTTTGGTTGGTTTGAAAATCCAACGGTTGACTTTGGTTGGTTTGAAAATGCAAAAGTTGCCTTTGGTTGGTTTGAAAATGCTAAGGTTGCCTTTGGTTGGTTTGAAAATGCTACAGTTGCCTTTGGTTGGTTTGAAAATGCAAAAGTTGCCTGGTTGCTTTGAAAATGCTAAAGTTGCCTCTGGTTGCTTTGAAAGTGATAAAGTTGCCTTTGGTTGCTTTGAAAATGCTAAAGTTGACTTTGGTTGCTTTGAAAATGCTAACATTGCCTTTGGTTGGTTTGAAAATGCTAAAGTTGTCTTTGGTTGGTTTGAAAATGCAAAAGTTGCCTTTGGTTGGTTGGAAAATGCTAAAGGTGCCTTTGGTTGGTTTCAAAATGCTACAGTTGCCTTTGGTTGGTTTCAAAATGCGATAGTTGCCTTTGGTTGCTTTGAAAATGCTAAAGTTGCCTTTGGTTGCTTTGCAAATGCTAAAGTTGCCTTTGGTAGCTTTGAAAATGCAAAAGTCGCCTTTGGTTACTTTGAAAATGCTAAAGTCGCCTTTGGTTGCTTTGAATATGCTAAAGTTGACTTTGGTTGGTTTGAAAATACAAAAGTTGCCTTTGGTTGGTTTGAAAATGCAAAAGTTGCCTTTGGTTGGTTTGAAAATGCTAAAAGCCATTGGTTGTTTGAAAATGCTAAAGTTGCCTTTGGTTGCTTTGAAAATGCCAAAGGCCTTTGGTTGATTTGCAAATGTTCAGGTGGCTTTGGTAGCTTTTAAAATGCTGCAGTTGCCTTTGGTTGCTTTGAAAATGCTAAAGTTGCCTTTGGTAGCTTTCACAATGCAAAATTCGCCTTTGGTTACTTTGAAAATGCTAAAGTCGCCTTTGGTTGCTTTGAATATGCTAAAGTTGTCTTTGGTTGGTTTGAAAATGTGACAGTTGCCTTTGGATGGTTTGAAAATGCTAAAGTTGCCTTTGGTTGATTTGAAAATGCTAAAGTTGCCTTTGGTTGCTTTGAAAATGCTAAAGTTGCCTTTGGTTGCTTTGCAAATGCTAAAGTAGCCTTTGGTAGCTTTGAAAATTCAAAAGTCGCCTTTGGTTGCTTTGAGAATGCTAAAGTCGCTTTTGGTTGGTTTGAAAATGCAAAAGTTGCCTTTGAAAATGCAAAAGTTGCTTTTGGTTGGTTTGAAACTGCTAAAGTTGCCTGGTTCGTATGAAAATGTTAAAGTTTCCTTTAGTTGGATTGAAAATGCTAAAGTTGCATTCGGTTGCTTTGAACATGCTAAAGTTGCCTTAGGTAGCTTTGAAAATGCAAAAGTAGCCTTTGGTTGCTTTGAAAATGCTAAAGCCGCATTTGGTTGCTCTGAAAATGCTAAAGTTGCCTTTGGTTGGTTTGAAAATGGAAAAGTTGCCTTTGGTTGGTTTGAAAATGGAAAAGTTACCTTTGGTTGGTTTGAAAATGCAAAAGTTCCCTTTGGTTGGTTTGAAAATTCTAAAGTTGCCTTTGGTTGGTTTGAAAATGCGAAAGTTGCCTTTGGTTGGTTTGAAAATGCTAAAGTTGCCTTTGGTTGGTTTGAAAATGCTAAAGTTGCCTTTGGTTGGTTTGAAAATGCTAATGGCCTTTGGTTGTTGAAAATGCTAAAGTTGCCTTAGGTTGCTTTGAAAATGATAAAATTGCCTGGTTGTTTTGCAAATGCTAAAGTTGCCTTTGGTTGCTTTGCAAATGCTAAAGTTGCCTTTGGAAGCTTTGAAAATACAAAAGTCACATTTGGTTGCTTTAAAAATGCTAAAGTCGCCTTTGGTTGCTTTGAAAATGCTAAAGTTGCCTTTGGTTGATCTGAAAATGCTGAAGTTGACTTTGGTTGCTTTGAAAATGCTAAAGTTGCCTTTGGTTGCTTTGAAAATGCTAAATTTGCGTTTGGTTGCTGTGCAAATGCTAAAGTTGCCTTTGGTTGGTTTGAAAATGCAAAAGTTGCCTTTGGTTGGTTTGAAAATGCGAAAGTTGCCTTTGGTTGGTTTGAAAATGCTAATGTTCTTTGGTTGTTGAAAATGCTAAAGTTGCCTTAGGTTGCTTTGAAAATGATGAAGTTGCCTTTGATTGTTTTGCAAATGCTAAAGTTGCCTTTGGTTGCTTTGCAAATGCTAAAGTTGCCTTTGGAAGCTTTGAAAATGCAAAAGTCTCCTTTGGTTGCTTTAAAAATGCTAAAGTCACCTTTGGTTGCTTTGAAAATGCTAAAGTTACTTTTGATTGATTTGAAAATGCTAAAGTTGCCTTTGGTTAGTTTGAAAATGCAAAAGTTGCCTTTGGTTGGTTTCAAAATGCTACAGTTGCCTTTGGTTGGTTTGAAAATGCTACAGTTGCCTTTGGTTAGTTTGAAAATGCTAAAGTTGCCTTTGGTTGGTTTGAAAATGCTAAAGTTGCCTTTGGTTGCTTTGAAAATGCTAAAGTTGCCTTTGGTTGCTTTGAAAATGCAAAAGTTGCCTTTGGTAGGTCTGAAAATGCTAAAGTTGCCTTTGGTTGATCTGAAAATGCTGAAGTTGCCTTTGGTTGCTTTGAAAATGCTAAAGTTGCCTTTGGTTGCTTTGAAAATGCTAAAGTTGCCTTTGGTTGCTTTGAAAATGCTAAAGTTGCCTTTCGTTGCTTTGTAAATGCTAAAGTTACCTTTGGTTGCATTGAAAATGCTAAAGTTGCCTTTGGTTGATTTCAAAATGCTAAAGTTGCCTTTGGTTGCTTTGATAATGCTAAAGTTCCCTTTGGTTGTTTTGAAAATGCAAAAGTTGCCTTTGGTTGGTTTGAAAATGCTAAAGTTGCCTTTGGTTGGTTTGAAAATGCAAAGGTTGCCTTTCGTTGGTTTGAAAATTCAAAAGTTGCCTTTGGTTGGTTTGAAAATGCTAAAGTTGCCTTTGGTTGGTTTGAAAATGCTAAAGTTGCCTTTGGTTGGTTTGAAAATGCTAATGGCCTTTGGTTGTTGAAAATGCTAAAGTTGCCTTAGGTTGCTTTGAAAATGATAAAGTTGCCTGTTTGTTTTGCAAATGCTAAAGTTGCCTTTGGTTGCTTTGCAAATGCTAAAGTTGCCTTTGGAAGCTTTGAAAATGCAAAAGTCACCTTTGGTTGCTTTAAAAATGCTAAAGTCGCATTTAGTTGCTTTGAAAATGCTAAAGTTGCCTTTGGTTGATCTGAAAATGCTGAAGTTGACTTTGGTTGGTTTGAAAATGCAAAAGTTGCCTTAGGTTGCTTTGAAAATGATAAATTTGCCTTTGATTGTTTTGCAAATGCTAAAGTTGCCTTTGGTTGCTTTGCAAATGCTAAAGTTGCCTTTGGAAGCTTTGAAAATGCAAAAGTCTCCTTTGGTTGCTTTAAAAATTCTAAAGTCGCCTTTGGTTGCTTTGAAAATGCTAAAGTTACTTTTGATTGATTTGAAAATGCTAAAGTTGCCTTTGGTTAGTTTGAAAATGCAAAAGTTGCCTTTGGTTGGTTTCAAAATGCTACAGTTGCCTTTGGTTGGTTTCAAAATGCTACAGTTGCCTTTGGTTAGTTTGAAAATGCTAAAGTTGCCTTTGGTTGGTTTGAAAATGCTAAAGTTGCCTTTGGTTGCTTTGAAAATGCTAAAGTTGCCTTTGGTTGCTTTGAAAATGCAAAAGTTGCCTTTTGGTTGGTTTGAAAATGCTAAAGTTGCCTTTGGTTGATCTGAAAATGCTGAAGTTGCCTTTGGTTGCTTTGAAAATGCTAAAGTTGCCTTTGGTTGCTTTGAAAATGCTAAAGTTGCCTTTGGTTGCTTTGATAATGCTAAAGTTCCCTTTGGTTGTTTTGAAAATGCAAAAGTTGCCTTTGGTTGGTTTGAAAATGCTAAAGTTGCCTTTGGTTGGTTTGAAAATGCAAAGGTTGCCTTTCGTTGGTTTGAAAATTCAAAAGTTGCCTTTGGTTGGTTTGAAAATGCTAAAGTTGCCTTTGGTTGGTTTGAAAATGCTAAAGTTGCCTTTGGTTGGTTTGAAAATGCTAATGGCCTTTGGTTGTTGAAAATGCTAAAGTTGCCTTAGGTTGCTTTGAAAATGCTAAAGTTGCCTGGTTGTTTTGCAAATGCTAAAGTTGCCCTTGGTTGCTTTGCAAATGCTAAAGTTGCCTTTGGAAGCTTTGAAAATGCAAAAGTCACCTTTGGTTGCTTTAAAAATGCTAAAGTCGCCTTTAGTTGCTTTGAAAATGCTAAAGTTGCCTTTGGTTGATCTGAAAATGCTGAAGTTGACTTTGGTTGCTTTGAAAATGCTAAAGTTGCCTTTGATTGCTTTGAAAATGCTAAATATGCGTTTGGTTGCTGTGCAAATGCTAAAGTTGCCTTTGGTTGGTTTGAAAATGCAAAAGTTGCCTTTGGTTGGTTTGAAAATGCGAAAGTTGCCTTTGGTTGGTTTGAAAATGCTAATGGTCTTTGGTTGTTAAAAATGCTAAAGTTGCCTTAGGTTGCTTTGAAAATGATAAAGTTGCCTTTGATTGTTTTGCAAATGCTAAAGTTGCATTTGGTTGCTTTGCAAATGCTAAAGTTGCCTTTGGAAGCCTTGAAAATGCAAAAGTCTCCTTTGGTTGCTTTAAAAATGCTAAAGTCGCCTTTGGTTGCTTTGAAAATGCTAAAGTTACTTTTGATTGATTTGAAAATGCTAAAGTTGCCTTTGGTTAGTTTGAAAATGCAAAAGTTGCCTTTGGTTGGTTTCAAAATGCTAGTTGCCTTTGGTTGGTTTCAAAATGCTACAGTTGCCTTTGGTTAGTTTGAAAATGCTAAAGTTGCCTTTGGTTGGTTTGAAAATGCTAAAGTTGCCTTTGGTTGCTTTGAAAATGCTAAAGTTGCCTTTGGTTGCTTTGAAAATGCAAAAGTTGCCTTTGGTTGGTTTGAAAATGCTGAAGTTGCCTTTGGTTGGTTTGAAAATGCTAAAGTTGCCTTTGGTTGCTTTGAAAATGCTAAAGTTGCCTTTGGTTGCTTTGTAAATGCTAAAGTTCCCTTTGGTTGTTTTGAAAATGCAAAAGTTGCCTTTGGTTGGTTTGAAAATGCTAAAGTTGCCTTTGGTTGGTTTGAAAATGCAACGGTTGCCTTTCGTTGGTTTGAAAATTCAAAAGTTGCCTTTGGTTGGTTTGAAAATGCTAAAGTTGCCTTTGATTGGTTTGAAAATGCGAAAGTTGCCCTTGGTTGGTTTGAAAATGAAAGATTGCCATTGGTTGGTTTGAAAATGCTGAAGTTGCCGTTGGTTGCTATGAAAATGCTAAAGTTGCGTTTGGTTGCTGTGCAACTGCTAAAGTTCCCTTTGGTTGCTTGGAAAATGCTAAAGTTGCCTTTGATTGGTTTGAAAATGGAAAAGTTGCCTTTGGTTGGTTTGAAAATGGAAATGTTGCCTTTGGTTGGTTTGAAATTGGAAAAGTTGCCATTGGTTGGTTTGAAAATGCTAAAGTTGGCTTTGGTTGGTTTAAAAATGCAAAAGTTGCCTTTGGTTGGTTTGAAAATGCAAAAGTTGCCTTTGGTTGGTTTGAAAATGCTAACGTTGCCTTTGGTTGGTTTGAAATAGCAAAGGTTGCCTTTGGTTGGTTTGAAAACGCAAAAGTTGCCTTTGGTTAGTTTGAAAATGCAAAAGTTGGCTTTGGTTGGTTTGAAAATGCAAAAGTTGCCTTTGGTTGGTTTGAAAATGCTAAAGGGCTTTGGTTGCTGAAAATGCTAAAGTTGCCTTACGTTTCTTTGAAAATGCTAAAGTTGCCTTTGGTTGCTTTGCAAATGCTAAAGTTGCCTTTGGTTGCTTTGCAAATGCTAAAGTCGCCTTTGGGAGCTTTGAAAATGCAAAAGTCGCCTTTGGTTGCGTTGAAAATGCTAAAGTCGGCTTTGGTTGCTTTGAAAATGCAAAAGTTGCCTTTGGTTGGTTTGAAAATGCAAAAGTAGGTTTGGATTGATTTGAATATGCTAAAGTTGCCTTTGGTTGGTTTGAAAATGCTAAAGCTGCCGTTGGTTCATTTGAAAATGTTAAAATTGCCTTTGGTTGGTTTGAAAATGCTAAAGTTGCCTTTGGTTGGTTTAAAAATGAAAAAGTTGCCTTTGGATGTTTTGAAAACGCTAAAGATGCCTTTGATTGATCTGAAAATGCTGAAGTTGCTTTTGGCTGCTTTGAAAATGCTAAAGTTGCCTTTGGTTGCTTTGAAGATGCAAAAGATGCCTTTTATTGCTGCAAATGCTAAAGTTGCCTGGTTGCTTTGAAAATGCTAAAGATACTGCCTTAGGTTGATTTCAAAATGCTAAAGTTGCCTTTGGCTGCTTGGAAAATGCTAAAGTTCCCTTTGGTTGCTTTGAAAATGTTAAAGTTGCCTTTGGTTGGTTTAAAAATGGAAAAGTTGCCTATGGTTCGTTTAAAAATGGAAAAGTTGCCTATGGTTGGTTTGAAAATGGAAAAGTTGTCTTTGGTTGGTTTAAAAATACAAAAGTTGCCTTTGGTTGGTTTGAAAATGCAAACGTTGCCTTTGGTTAGTTTGAAAATGCGAAAGTTGCCTTTGGTTGGTTTGAAAATGCTAAAGTTGCCTTTGGTTGGTTTGAAAATGCAAAAGTTGCCTTTGGTTGGTTTGAAAATGCTAATTGCCTTTGGTTGTTGAAAATGCTAATGGCCTTTGGTTGTTGAAAATGCTAAAGTTGCCTTAGGTTGCTTTGAAAATGCTAAAATTGCCTTTGGTTGTTTTGCAAATGCTAAAGTTGCCTTTGGTTGCTTTGCAAATGCTAAAGTTGCCTTTGGAAACTTTGAAAATGCAAAAGTCACCTTTGGTTGCTTTAAAAATGCTAACGTCGCCTTTGGTTGCTTTGAAAATGCTAAAGTTACTTTTGATTGTTTTGAAAATGCTACAGTTGCCTTTGGTTAGTTTGAAAATGCTAAAGTTGCCTTTGGTTGGTTTCAAAATGCTACAGTTGCCTTTGGTTGGTTTCAAAATGCTACAGTTGCCTTTGGTTGGTTTCAAAATGCTACAGTTGCCTTTGGTTAGTTTGAAAATGCTAAAGTTGCCTTTGGTTGGTTTGAAAATGCTAAAGTTACCTTTGGTTGCTTTGAAAATGCTGAAGTTGCCTTTGGTTGCTTTGAAAATGCTAAAGTTGCCTTTGGTTGCTTTGAAAATGCTAAAGTTGCCTTTGGTTGCTTTGTAAATGCTAAAGTTGCTTTTGGTTGCTTTGAAAATGCTAAAGTTACCTTTGGTTGCATTGAAAATGCTAAAGTTGCCTTTGGTTGATTTCAAAATGCTAAAGTTGCCTTTGGTTGCTTTGATAATGCTAAAGTTCCCTTTGGTTGTTTTGAAAATGCAAAAGCTGCCTTTGGTTGGTTTGAAAATGCTAAAGTTGCCTTTGGTTGGTTTGAAAATGCAAAGGTTGCGTTTCGTTGGTTTGAAAATTCAAAAGTTGCCTTTGGTTGGTTTGAAAATGCTAAATTTGCCTTTGGTTGGTTTGAAAATGCTAAAGTTGCGTTTGGTTGGTTTGAAAATGCTAATGGCCTTTGGTTGTTGAAAATGCTAAAGTTGCCTTAGGTTGCTTTGAAAATGATAAAGTTGCCTGGTTGTTTTGCAAATGCTAAAGTTGCCTTTGGTTGCTTTGCAAATGCTAAAGTTGCCTTTGGAAGCTTTGAAAATGCAAAAGTCACCTTTGGTTGCTTTAAAAATGCTAAAGTCGCCTTTAGTTGCTTTGAAAATGCTAAAGTTGCCTTTGGTTGATCTGAAAATGCTGAAGTTGACTTTGGTTGCTTTGAAAATGCTAAAGTTGCCTTTGATTGCTTTGAAAATGCAAAATTTGCGTTTGGTTGCTGTGCAAATGCTAAAGTTGCCTTTGGTTGGTTTGAAAATGCAAAAGTTGCCTTTGGTTGGTTTGAAAATGCGAAAGTTGCCTTTGGTTGGTTTGAAAATGCTAATGGTCTTTGGTTGTTGAAAATGCTAAAGTTGCCTTAGGTTGCTTTGAAAATGATAAAGTTGCCTTTGATTGTTTTGCAAATGCTAAAGTTGCGTTTGGTTGCTTTGTAAATGCTAAAGTTGCCTTTGGAAGCTTTGAAAATGCAAAAGTCTCCTTTGGTTGCTTTAAAAATGCTAAAGTCGCCTTTGGTTGCTTTGAAAATGCTAAAGTTACTTTTGATTGATTTGAAAATGCTAAAGTTGCCGTTGGTTAGTTTGAAAATGCAAAAGTTGCCTTTGGTTGGTTTCAAAATGCTACAGTTGCCTTTGGTTGGTTTCAAAATGCTACAGTTGCCTTTGGTTAGTTTGAAAATGCTAAAGTTGCCTTTGGTTGGTTTGAAAATGCTAAAGTTGCCTTTGGTTGCTTTGAAAATGCTAAAGTTGCCTTTGGTTGCTTTGAAAATGCAAAGGTTGCCTTTGGTTGGTTTGAAAATGCTAAAGTTGCCTTTGGTTGCTTTGAAAATGCTTAAGTTACCTTTGGTTGCATTGAAAATGCTAAAGTTGCCTTTGGTTGATTTCAAAATACTAAAGTTGCCTTTGGTTGCTTTGATAATGCTAAAGTTCTCTTTGGTTGTTTTGAAAATGCAAAAGTTGCCTTTGGTTGGTTTGAAAATGCTAAAGTTGCCTTTGGTTGGTTTGAAAATGCAAAGGTTGCCTTTCGTTGGTTTGAAAATTCAAAAGTTGCCTTTGGTTGGTTTGAAAATGCTAAAGTTGCCTTTGATTGGTTTGAAAATGCGAAAGTTGCCCTTGGTTGGTTTGAAAATGGAAATGTTGCCTTTGGTTGGTTTGAAATTGGAAAAGTTGCCATTGGTTGGTTTGAAAATGCTAACGTTGCCTTTGGTTGGTTTGAAATGGCAAAAGTTGCCTTTGGTTAGTTTGAAAATGCAAAAGTTGGCTTTGGTTGGTTTGAAAATGCTAAAGTTGCCTTTTATTGTTGCAAATGCTAAAGTTGCCTTTGGTTGCTTTGAAAATGCTAAAGTTACCTTTGGTTGCATTGAAAATGCTAAAGTTGCCTTAGGTTGATTTCAAAATGCTAAAGTTGCCTTTGGCTGCTTGGAAAATGCTAAAGTTCCCTTTGGTTGCTTTGAAAATGTTAAAGTTGCCTTTGGTTGGTTTAAAAATGGAAAAGTTGCCTATGGTTGGTTTAAAAATGGAAAAGTTGCCTATGGTTGGTTTGAAAATGGAAAAGTTGTCTTTGGTTGGTTTAAAAAGACAAAAGTTGCCTTTGGTTGGTTTGAAAATGCAAACGTTGCCTTTGGTTGGTTTGAAAATGCTAAAGTTGTCTTTGATTGGTTTGAAAATGCTAAAGTTGCCTTTGGTTGTTTTGAAAATGCAAACGTTTCCTTTGGTTGGTTTGAAAATGCGAAAGTTGCCTTTGGATGGTTTGAAATAGCAAACGTGGCCTTTGGTTGGTTTGAAATTGCAAAAGTTGCCTTTGGTTGGTTTGAAAATGCAAAAGTTGCCTTTGGTTGCTTTGAAAATGCTAAAGGCTGGCTGTTGAAAATGCTAAAGTTACCTTAGGTTGCTTTGAAAATGCTAAAGTTGCCTTTGGTTGTTTTGCAAATGCTAAAGTTGCCTTTGGTTGCTTTGAAAATGCTAAAGTTGCCTTTGGTAGCTTTGAAAATGCAAAAGACGCCTTTGTTTGCTTTAAAAATGCTAAAGTCGCCTTTGGTTGCTTTGAAAATGCTAAAGTTGCTTTTGATTGATTTGAAAATGCTTAAGTTGCCTTTGGTTAGTTTGAAAATGCAAAAGTTGCCTATGGTTGTTTTGAAAATGCTAAAATTGCCTTTCGTTGGTTTGAAAATGCTAAATTTGCCTTTGGTTGGTATGAAAATGCTAAAGTTGCCTTTGGTTGTTTTGCAAATGCTGAAGTTGCCTTTGGTTGCTTTGCAAATGCTAAAGTTGCCTTTGGTAGCTTTGAAAATGCAAAACTCGCCTTTGGTTGCTTTAAAAATGCTAACGTCGCCTTTGGTTGCTTTGAAAATGCTAAAGTTACTTTTGATTGATTTGAAAATGCTACAGTTGCCTTTGGTTAGTTTGAAAATGCTAAAGTTGCCTTTGGTTGGTTTGAAAATTCTAAAGTTGCCTGTGGTTGCTTTGAAAATGCTAAAGTTGCCTTTGGTTGTTTTGAAAATGTTAAAGTTACCTTTGGTTGGTTCGAAAATGCTAAAGTTGCCATTGGTTGGTTTGAAATAGCAAAAGTTGCCTTTGGTTGGTTTGAAATAGCAAACGTGGCCTTTGGTTGGTTTGAAAATGCAAAAGTTGCCTTTGGTTGGTTTGAAAATGCAAAAGTTGCCTTTGGTTGCTTTGAAAATGCTAAAGGCTGGTTGTTGAAAATGCTAAAGTTGCCTTAGGTTGCTTTGAAAATGCTAAAGTTGCCTTTGGTTGTTTTGCAAATGCTAAAGTTGCCTTTGGTTGCTTTGAAAATGCTAAAGTTGCCTTTGGTAGCTTTGAAAATGCAAAAGACGCCTTTGTTTGCTTTAAAAATGCTAAAGTCGCCTTTGGTTGCTTTGAAAATGCTAACGTTGCTTTTGATTGATTTGAAAATGCTTAAGTTGCCTTTGGTTAGTTTGAAAATGCAAAAGTTGCCTATGGTTGTTTTGAAAATGGTAACATTGCCTTTCGTTGGTTTGAAAATGCTAAATTTGCCTTTGGTTGGTATGAAACTGCTAAAGTTGCCTTTGGTTGTTTTGCAAATGCTGAAGTTGCCTTTGGTTGCTTTGCAAATGCTAAAGTTGCCTTTGGTAGCTTTGAAAATGCAAAACTCGCCTTTGGTTGCTTTAAAAATGCTAAAGTCGCCTTTTGTTGCTTTGAAAATGCTAAACCTGCTTTTGATTGATTTGAAAATGCTAAAGTTGCCTTTGGTTAGTTTGAAAATGCAAAAGATGCCTTTGGTTGGTTTGAAAATGCTAAATTTGCCTTTGGTTGGTTTGAAAATGCTAAAGTTGCCTTTGGTTGATCTGAAAATGCTGAAGTTGCCTTTGGTTGCTTTGAAAATGCTAAAGTTGCCTTTGGTTGCTTTGAAATTACTAAAGTTGCCTTTGGTTGCTTTGCAAATGCTAAAGTTGCCTTTGGTTGCTTTGAAAATGCTAAAGTTACCTTTGGTTGCATTGAAAATGCTAAAGTTGCCTTTGGTTGTTTTCAAAATGCTAAAGTTGCCTTTCGTTGCTTTGATAATGCTAAAGTTCCCTTTGGTTGCTTTGAAAATGCTAAAGTTGCCTTTGGTTGGTTTGAAAATGGAAAAGTTGCCTATGGTTGGTTTGAAAATGGAAAAGTTGCCTTTGGTTGGTTTGAAAATGCTAAAGTTGCCTTTGATTGGTTTGAAAATCCGAAAGTTGCCTTTGGTTGGTTTGAAAATGAAAGAGTTGCCTTTGGTTGGTTTGAAAATGGAAAAGTTGCCTTTGGTTGGTTTGAAAATGGAAAAGTTGCCTTTGGTTGGTTTGAAAATGGAAAAGTTGCCTGGTTGGTTTGAAAATGCAAACGTTGCCTTTGGATGGTTTGAAAATGCAAAAGTTGCCTTTGGTTGGTTTGAAAATGCAAAAGTTGCCTTTGGTTGGTTGGAAAATGCAGAAGTTGCCTTTGGTTGGTTTGAAAATGTTAAAGTTGCCTTTGGTTGCTTGAAAATGCTAAATTTGCCTTTGGTTACTTTGAAAATGCTAAAGTTGCCTTTGGTTGGTTTGAAAATGCAAGAGTTGTCTTTAGTTGCTTTGAAAATGCTAAAGTTGCCTTTGGTTGGTTTGAAAATGCTAAAGTTGACTGGTTGGTTTGAAAATGCTAAAGTTGCCTTGCCTTATTGAAATGTGGAGTTGCCTTCCATATAATTAAGTCTAATCTTGACCACTTCCTGTTTGTGCTGTAAATTGATTTTAGAAAACACGCGACCACATACGGCTGTGATTTTAGGCCATCTTACTCAGAGTCCCCCTCCACTCGTGAGGTGCCGAGGATTTTTCCATCGATGAAAAATAAGTTATTAGTGTTTAAAAAAATGTTGACATTCTCTATCATGTCAATCACACCACAAAGGCCACGCCCCTTCTGGTGGGAGGGGGAGGGACTATAAACCCGGAAATGGAGGCGTGGGTCAGTCTCTGCTAGATGGGGGAGGGAGAGGTCACAACTCTCTGTCTTTGGTGGCCTTGCACCCTGCTTGAAGTGGTAGGAAACTGCACTTCAGTTTGGTGGCCTTGCACCCTGCTTGAAGTGGTACGACACTGCACTTGAATTTGGTGGCCTTGCACCCTGCTTGAAGTGGTATGACACTGCAATTGAATCCAGTGGCCTTGCACCCTGCTTGAAGTGGTAGGACATTGCACTTGAATTTGGTGGTCTTGCACCCTGCTTGAAGTGGTATGATGCTGCACTTCCCCCCCCTCCCCTCTCTCCCCACCCTCCCCCTCTCTCCCCTTCCCCCCACCCCCTCACATCCCCTCCCCAACCCTCTTTCCCTCCTCTCCCAACCCCCTACCCTTTTCCCCCCTCCGCCCCCATCTCCCACCCCTCTCCCCCTTTCCCTTCCCCTCATCCCCTCTCCACCTCTGCCCCGCCCCTCACATCCCCCCTCTTCTCAAACCCACCTACCCCTCTACTCCCCTTCCCCTCTCCCCGCTCTCCTCCCCCTCCACCTCTCTCCCCCTGGCCCCCTCTCCTCTGCCTCCCAAATCTCTCCCCTTTCCTCCTCCCTCTCCCCACACTTCCATCTCCCCACCCCCTCCCTCCCTCCGCCTGTGTGTTTTATAAGCATGTAAGTATCCCCTACCCCCCCCCTTCTCTTTACCCGCCCCCCTCCCCCTTCTCCTCTCCCCGAACAGAAAATAACATATCCAGCACAGAATAATATCGACAGAAAACAATAATATTTCCTCACCTTTCTTTGTTATTGGGGAACCTGAAGAAAGACAGATAGGGTGGATGACAGCAATGTATAGAAGAGCAGTGAGCTGTAGATGTAGTGGACCAACCCCATCACGGTATCGAGGCGGCCCTTCAAAATGGCGGCGAACAATCGAGCCCCGCGCGGGCGCGTTCTCAACGGCCGCCCGACTTGGCGGGAAGAGGCAGCGCGCGGGGGGGCAGCCAATGGGATGCATGGGGTGGGGGGGGGGGTGGGGGGATGGGTACAGCGTGCGCGGCCCCGCCTCCCCAAGCGCGCGCGGCCCCGCCTCCCCAAACGCGCGCGGGCAGCCGCAAGGTGCTCGCTCCGGCGCCAACTGTCGTCGCTGCCCCGCACGGCTCCATCTTTCGACGCCCGTTAGTTAACCTCCCGCCTCCCCAACTCTCCAGCCCGTTAACATCCCGCCTCCTCCCCCCGCCCTAGACGTCCGTTAACCTCCCGCCGACCCAACTATCGACGCTCGTCCGCTCACGGCCTCCAGCTGTTGACACTCCCGCCTTCACCTTCACCTTCACCTTCTCAATTATCGGCGCCCATCAACCCGCCCGGTCGAACTGTTGCCGACCCTTCTCCCCCCGTGCACTCAATCGATTGTTCAATCCCCGTTAACCGCCCCCCCCCCCTTCACCCACCCCCCTCACCACCCCAACTGTCGACGCTCGGCCCGTCCACCTGTTACTTGACCCTCGCTCATTCACCGACCCCCGACTGTCGACGCCCGCTCCCGGCCCAATCCCGCGCAATGGCGGCCGTTGCTTCCCCCCCCCCCCACGCCCGCACTGAGAGCGGCCGCTTCTTTTTCAAAATCCTGAAAAATGCCGAGTCGCTTTTGCCCGGCTTGGCACTGCAGGTGGACGGACACCAAGTGCTGGAGAAACTCAGCGGGTGCAGCAGCATCTAGGGAGCGATGGAAATAGGCAACGTTTCGGGGCCGAAACCCCCTGACCCTCCCATCAGTCTGAAGAAGGGTTTCGGCCCCAAAACGTTGCCTATTTATACCGAAGATGGATACAAAAAAACGGGGATAATTCAGCGGGTCAGGCAGCATCTCTTGAGAAAGGAAGGCGAGGTTTCGTGTCTCTCTCCCTCTACTCCCCTCCCTTTCTCCCTCTCTCTACCCCTCTTCCTCCCCCCCCTCTCTCTCTCCCCCCCAATATCTTTCTCCATCTCTACCCCACTCCCTCCCCCTCTCTTCCCCCTCTCTCTCTCCCCCCAATATCTTTCTCCATCTCTCTACCCCACTCCCTCCCCCTCTCTCTCTTCCCCCTCTCTCCCCCCCCAATATCTTTCTCCATCTCTCTACCCCACTCCCTCCCCCTCTCTCTCTTCCCCCTCTCTCTCTCCCCCCCCCAATATCTTTCTCCATCTCTCTACCCCACTCCCTCCCCCTCTCTCTCTTCCCCCTCTCTCTCTCCCCCCCCAATATCTTTCACCATCTCTCTCCCCCCAATATCTTTCTCCATCTCTACCCCACTCCCTCCCCCTCTCTCTCTTCCCCCTCTCTCTCTCCCCCCCAATATCTTTCTCCATCTCTCTACCCCCCTCTCTCCCCCCCAATATCTTTCTCCATCTCTCTACCCCACTCCCTCCCCCTCTCTCTCCCATTTCTCTCTCTCCCCTCTTTCCCCCTCATCTCCCCTCTCCCCACCCCGTTTCCCTCTCACCCCTCCCCCCCATGTGTGTGTGGGGGGTGGTTTGTGGGCGTGTGACGCCGAATGCCGCCCCCCCCTCCACAACCGCGCATTGGGGGAACCCGTTATTTCCTGCTGTTGATGCCCGCTATTCCTAGCAATGTTACAAAATTTTGAGATTTAAAAAATAAAGTCTGCAATTTATCCCATCAGATAAAGCATAAAAAGAAGTTTAATTTGACACTTAATTCACTTTCATATCTTCAGTATTAAAAAAGCTATGGCCATTATCATACTCAGAAATTAGCATCTAGTTCCCTATTGCTTTTCCATTGACTTAACACAAAAGCTGTGATCGAGGACATAAAATCACAAAAGCTGTGATCGAGGACATAAAATCACAAAACCTGTGATCGAGGAAAAAGCCCATAACTTTCTTAAAAATTATGATAACTGAAAGAAATTTTCAGTTATTATAGATTGAAGCATTCTGAAACAAATATGAAACAATCTTACTTCGAAGACATGAAAGTAAAGCATATAATTAGTTACCTAATTGTAGCTAATTACAAAATTCAATTACTAGATCTAAACATCTATCAATTTCTTAAGTATAGATTAACATTTTTAAATAGCCTAAGTGTCCAAATAACATTCACACAATAATTCACAATATAACATAATTTTTAAATCTAATTTTCATGAATTTACAGGCCAAATGGAAGGAATTGAATGTTTAATACCTGTAAATTAATGGGGATTTAATTCATCTTGCGAGTGAGGATTTCTGGAACGCGATCTTTTGGAACGTTCATTTGCGGTGAATTTAACCCCGTATTGGCATGAAAAATACTGCCGTTAATTCGGGGAATAAAATCACCGTGTTGCATGAAAAAATGTGAATTAAAGGCTTCTTAAGAAGCACTTTTATACATTTAAAGAAACCACTTTCGTTTACCTGTCCCGTGTGTGAAATCCGTCCCCGTTATCGGCGTTGACGCTTCAGGAGCTGCTTTTAAAATAACTCCAGCGCTGACATTGACGATTTAATAAAAATAAAAAAATTCACAAAACGCCGGTAGGAACGATTTTGTCAGCCAAGGCTTGTACTCCAACAAAATATTAACCAGGACAAGGGAGGAGAAACCGCGTTTTAACCCCGCCCCCCCTTAAAGGCGCCAAAATCGCGCACACGGCCAGTGGCAGAATTACAGCGCGACTGAAGGTAAGTTTTGTAACATACCTACTATTCCAGCTGTTGATGCCCGTTATTTCCAGCTGTTGATGCCCGTTATTCCAGCTGTTGACGCCCGTTCACCGCCCCGCCCGCCACATCTGCAGCCGATCCGCTCTCCCGCAAGATGAACATCCTCAAGCTCCACCGGCCGGTACGTCGACATTTTATAACCTTGTGACTATAAACACATGTCATGTATATATAACAAACACCTTTAATTATTTCCCTGTACAAAATACCATATGTGCCTTTTATTCTCTTTTTTTATTTTTATTTTTTATTTTTGTTAGAAGTACAATAATGTGGTACCACAGTACCTAATACTTGTTGACATATTACATTTGATATGCATTTCCTGTACATTTCAAATACAACTTATTTTTAATTTAATAATAAAGCAAGAGTAAGAGAGAAAGGAGAAATGAGAAAAGAAGAGATTGATATAGAGTGTTGCGTGAAATAGAAAGATAGCCCGAGAGAGGAAAGAAGAGAGAAGAAGAAGCAGAAAGAGAGAGAGAAAGAGACGATATAGTGAAGAAGGAAAAAGAGAGAAAAATAAGGAGATTGAAAACGATATATCTATTTAATGTTCCTGGCCACCCGTCACCTGATTCTGAACCGTTTTGTTTCTATGGTTGTGTTGCACCATATGCTTGTAAGAAGTCGATAAAGGGAGACCAATTCAATAAGAATTGGTCTACTTTAGCTGCTAGGAGTCGCATTTCTTCAAGATATGCCGTCTCCGACATATTTGAAATCCACATTTTGAGCGTTGGCGTTGGTGCATTTTTCCAAAATTTAAGTATGAGTTTTTTTGCCGTTATTAAACCATAATTAAGTAGAGATTCTTGAGACTTATCTAGCTTATTCCCATCTTCCATTGATCCAAAGATAATCCATTCTGTGTTAGATTCAATTCTTCTATTAAGTAGTTTTGTAAAAATTTCAAAAATTTCATTCCAGAATTTATGAAGCTTTATACAGGAGACAAAAGAGTGTGTTATAGTGGCATTCTCAGATAAACATTTATCACAGATGGGAGAGATATTTGGATAGAATTTGTTCAGTCTAGTTTTCGAGTAGTATAATCTATGTAAAATTTTAAATTGAATTAAATTATGTTTTGCATTAATCGAACATTTATGTATGTATATCAGGTATTTTTCCCATGTTTCTCTCGAAATATTTATCTGTAATTCTCATTCCCAATCTGCTCTGATTGCCTCTGTCGATGATGATTCTATATTTAAAATGATATTATATAAGTATGATATTAAATTGCATGAGTCTGCCTTAATATTCATTGCTTCATCTAATGAATCTAGATTTAGAATTTGATATCCTTGTATGTGTTTTTTCAAATAATCTCTAATTTGAAGGTATTTAAAGTATTGGTTATTTTTCAAGTTGTATTTTAATTGTAATTGTTGAAATGATAAGAAATTTTCCATTTCATACAAGCCTCCAATCTTTTTCATTCCTAATCTTTCCCAATAGGTATACGTTTTGTCAGTGAGAGATGGTTTAAATGCGGGATTATTCACTATTGGGGATAAAAGCGATAAGTTTCTTAATTTCAAAGTTAGTTTTATTTGTTTCCAAATTCGAATTGTGTTGTGGATAATTGGGTTCTTCTTATATATTGTGTTTAATTTTATCGGGGAGAAGAGGATCGCTCCTATATTAAAAGGAGAGCAGTCCTCTTTCTCCATTCTTATCCATTCTACCTGTTGGGCAGAGCTGTCCAACGAATAAATTATGTTTTTAATATGTACTGCCCAGTAGTAGTATAAAAAGTTCGGGAGTGTCAATCCCCCAGATTCTTTAGGTTTACACAGGTGTTTTCTTTGGATTCTATATGATCTGTAGTCCCATATCTAATTTTTTTAAGAAGTTTTTTGGTAAGTATATTGGTATTGATTGAAATAGATATAATATTTGTGGTAGAAAAATCATTTTTATACCATTTATTCTGCCTATTAATGACATCGGCAGGGTTTTCCAGAATTTAATCACCGCATTCAATTTAGTTAATAAAGGCATAAAATTTGCGTTAAATAGTGATTTATATTTTCTAGTAATTTGGATACCCAAATACTTGAATTTTTCTGTTGCAATTTTAAAGGGAAATTTTTACAGGTGTGTCGAGTCTTGGGGTTTTAACATCATAATTTCACTTTTATCCCAATTTATTCTATATTGTGAGAAGGAGCCAAATTCCTCTATTAAATTTAATATATTTGGTATACTCACATGCAAATTTGTAATATATAATAATACGTCGTCTGCGTATAGTGAAATTTTATTATTTGAATCTTTGGTATTATATCCCCGAATATTCGGATGGCTTCTTATACTTTCTGCTAAAGGCTCTATCACAAGGGCAAATAGCAGGGGTGATAATGCACACCCCTGTCTATTGCCCCTTGTTAAATGAAATTTTAAAGATAACATATTGTTAGTCAGTATTCTAGCAGTCGGCTTGTCATATAATAATTCTACCCATGAAATAAAATTCTCTCCCATGTTAAATTTTTGCAATACTTTATACAGATATTGCCATTCTACTTGATCAAATGCTTTTTCTGCGTCCAATTAAATAATTGATACATCTTCTTCAGTTTTTTGTGAATACATTATATTAAACAAACGTCTCAAATTGTTAGCTGAATATTTTTAGGTATAAACCCCGTGTGATCTGGGTTTATTAGAGTACTAACGTATTTACTCAGTCTTCTCGCTAAAGTCTTTGCTAGTATTTTCCGGTCTGTATTTAAAAGTGCTATAGCTCTATATGAACCTGGTTCTTCTAGATCTTTATCTTTTTTTGGTATAAGTATAATAGTTGATTCGGCTAATGTTTCTGGTAATGAGTTTTCTTTAAAGGCATGAGTATATAATTTTTGTAGGTGCGGAGAAATTATCTCGTGGAATCTTTTATAGAATTCATTACTAAAACCATCTGGTCCTGGTGTTTTGCCATTTTTCAACGAATTTATTGTTTCTTCTCGTTCTTTCAGTGTAATCTGAGCTCCTAACTCTTATTCCAACAAAGTAAGTTTTGGAAGGATACACGTATCTAAGAACTTTGTAATTTTAATGTTATCTGCTGCGGTTTTAGATGTATATAAATTTTGATAAAATTGAGCAAATCTTTTATTAATATCTTTAGGTAATAAAAGTAAAGTAAAGTAAATTTATTTATATAGCACTTTTCAATCAATTTCAATCAAAGAAGCCAAAGTGCTTCTAATGTTAATAATTCACCCTTATCTGATTTAATTTTTGTAATTGTATTTTCCTTTTCCCGTTTTTTCAACTGGCGTGCTAAAAGTTTATGAGGTTTTTCGCCAAATTCAAAATTTTCCTGTTTTGTAATTTGAAATAATCTTATTTCTCTTGCCGATAAAATGTCATTTAATTTAAATTTCAATAAAGTTATCTGATTGTGTTTGTCTATGGTTGGGTCTTTGGCATTATCTAGGTCTAGTTGTCTCATTTCTTGTTCTAACTGCAATTGTTCTGTGTTCTTTTTACTTTGGATGAAAAAGTTCACTTAAAAGATAGACAAAGTACAAATTCTTAAGACCATTCAAAGCTTTAATTTAACGTCTGACGGGTGTGAACTGAGAGACCCAGAGGCAACAGGTTCTCACGTCTGAATCTCCAGCAGCACACACAAAGAAATACCAGAACACCGAAGCTTATATACGTACCGATATAAAACCAATTGCATGATGTACTGACACAAAAACCATCATCCACCTCCAAATATGGAGTTGTTTTTCACTCTTTGCCAAAAGCCAGTTACCCCAATGGAATCCTCTGGGCCCCTTCTTATCTGATTAACCTCTTCAACTTATCTAAAAAACTTGTAAAAGAGCGGCGAACTATTCAACTTACATAAAAAAGCTTGCAAGAGAGCTGTGAACTTTTCAACTTAAAGGGAAAAAAACCTGGCATGATAGGAGTTGTCCAAATCCCATCATGCATTACAATTGGCCTTTTACAACAGGAAAGTTTAAATATGACAATAATCAATTAATAACTAACTCTTTCATGGAAGGCTTGATATGAAATTATAATTCCTCTAATAAATGCCTTGAAAGTTTCCCATAATAACGAAGGTGAAATACCTGTTGTATCGTTGGTCTCAAAGAAGAGTTTCATCTGTTGTTTTAAATATATACTACCTTGTGGACTGTTTAGAATTTGAGGGGATAAACCTCCAAAATGATTTTTTGTCCATCATTCCTTCTAATTTTAATAAAAAAGTTAACGGAGAGTGATCAGAAATAATGCTATTATGGTATTTAGGGTTGATTATATGCGGAATTAATTTCATGTCTACTAAAAAATAGTCAATTCGGGAATAAGTTTAATGTACCGATGAGTAAAACGAGTATTCCCTTCCAACTGGGTTAGCAATTCTCCATACGTCTGTTATATTTATATTTTTTATATATGTATTTAGGAGTTCACTCGTTTTAGATTTTATATTACTCCTTTTATGTTTTGCAGATTTATCTAAATATGGATCTAAGACACAGTTGAAATCCCCCCCCTATTATCACATTTTGATAATTAAACTCTGAAATCATATCTAGAATTTTATTAAAGAATTGAGGATTGTCAAAATTAGGCGCAGAAATATTTATCATAGTAACTGGAGTGGAGTGAATTTCTCCCATAACTATGACATCCCTCGTTATCTGATATGCTGTTCTTGAATTGAAATGGTATACCTTTACGATTAATAATATCCGTCCCTCTAGATTTAGAAGTAAATGAGGAATAATATGTTTGCCCAATCCAATTTGTCTTCAGTCTTATCTGTGTTTGTTGTTTCAGGTGTGTTTCCTGCAAGAAGATTATGTCAGAATTGAGTGATTTGAATTGGGCTAGTATCTTGCCCCTTTTAATTGGTTCATTAGCGCCCCTTATATTCCAACTACAAAACGTGATTCCTCCTGTCTTCTTTTGTTTATTGTCTTGCATTGTAAATCATTTTATTACCCTTAAGTCATACGGTGCAACCAAGTACCTCAGAGCTCTTGGTGTTGGGTGGTCGTCCAGGATTGTTGAATTTATTTGACATCTCCTTTTCAAAGTAAACCTTAAAACCAACAAGAAAGATTTAGGTGATAAAAAAATAATAATAATTTTTTAAAAAGTGGTGTTAAAGTATCTAAAGAGGGATACTTTAATAAAGAAAAACCACCTAATGGTGGTTAAGAAGTATTTATGAGCTTCCGTCGTTGTTATTGTACATTCAGCTCCGCCCCCTTGACCAAACATTTTAAAAAGGAAGAAAGGCCGTTTCAAGGCTATAAAATATATCCAAACGGTGAGAAAAAAAAGGACACAAAAACCCCCCCACTTGGGTTCTAAATATCTATATGCATCTCCAAGTGGTCTAGACTTGAATATATACTGAAATTTACTATATGTTAGTTATATACCCATATATACCTATACCCCAACCCTTATCACCTTCAATTCCCCACTTAAGTCCAAAACTTTCATTTTAAAACAACAGCAGGTTCCAAGGGTTTAACCGAGTCAGACTCCTGGCTACCTTCCAAGTGTCTGAATCTCCCCCCCCCCCCCCTCATTTACGCAAAACTTATGCTAGTTCTATTGTGAACTTTAATTAATTAATATTGTTGTTAGTATATATAGTTCTATTATGAACTTTAATTAATTAATATTGTTGTTAGTATATATAATTTTAGCTCATATCCTTAGCATTAGGAGTGCATTAAAAGTAGTTAGTATTATTGAGTTAGTTAAGTTAGTTGAGTTGGTTAGTTATTTTATGTTAGTATTTGATTATATACCTTGTGACTATAAACACATGTCATGTATATATAACAAACACCTTTAATTATTTCCCTGTACAAAATACCAGATGTGCCTTTTATTTTATAATTCTATTCTCAATGCACCTGTTAACCTTATTGCTAAGTTCAAGTGTATTGTTTATAGACAATAGGTGCAGGAGCAGGCCATTCGGCGCTTCGAGCCAGCACAGACATTCAATGTGATCATGGCTGATCATCCCCAATCAGTACCAATCTCTATACTTATAAAACCCTGATCTTGGATGTGTGTGTATTTGTGCAATGTTCATGTGCGTTTCTCCGTTTGTCACTTCCCGTTTTTTCCCGGTATTAATTTCTTTACAATTTTAAACGTTCGCAGTTATTTACTCTTTAAATTTACCTGAATCAAAAATCTCTACCTTTCCAGAAACCACTGTTACATCTACAAGTTCAGAGGCAACTACAACAGCTTCAAACACCACATCAGTTCCCACATCAACGACAATAGAAACAACTACAGGCAGCACAAGTGCATCTACAGCAGAAGCTACCACCACCTTCAGGACCACACCACTTACAACCAGCGGTGAGTCCAGAATGTTAGTGTGCGTGTGAAGACGCAGCAAACCCCCCCCGCCCCGCTCGTTGGAGGAACAGACCCAACAGATCTGCACTTGATCTAGTAAATAAATAAAAAGCGCAAAAAACTCAATCAGATTCAAGTGACGCAGAAGACTAATGTCTTTCAGGGGGGTCACAGTGGCGCTGCGGTAGAGTTGCTGCCTCACAGCGCCAGAGACCCGGGATCGATCCTGGCTACGGGTGCTGTCTGTACGGAGTTTGTACGTTCTCCTCGTGCCCTGCGTGGGTTTTCTCCGGGATCTCCGGTTTCCTCCCACACTCCAAAGACGTGCAGGTTTTCAGGGTAATTGGCTTGGTGTCCGTGTAAATTGTCCCTAGTGTGTGTGTGTAGGATGATAGTGTGGGCCGAAGGGCCTGTTTCCCCGCTGCATCTCTGAAACTAAAATGCTTTGACTGATGACGGCCTTTGCGGGGGAGGGTGGGGTGGGGGGGGGGAGCGAGAACAATGTGGGACACGGCGTGGGAGGGGAAGAGGGAAGTGGGGGGGTGAGAACAGAGGGACTTGGCGGGAAGGGGTAAAGGGAAGGGGGACCAAGAACAATGAGTGTCCGGGTGTGGGAGGAAGAGGAAGGGGGACTGAGAACAAAGATGGACCCAGCCGTGGAGGAAGAAGGGGGAGGGGAGGAGGGGCAAGAACAAAGATGGCCACGGCGGGGAGGGGGGGGTGGAAGGGGGGATTTTTTTGTGTCTCCTTTTACGTCGAAGCCTGAAGGGGAAGTGGAATCAAGGGGTAAACATTGACAGGAAGCATTGTGGAATCACACACGGACTTACGGATGAGTTAGCAAGAAATGGCCGTTTAAAAATAACCTCTTTGCACCGCGCAAGATCATACGTTCACAAGTGACAGGAGCAGAATTAGGCCATTCGGCCCATCGAGTCTACTCTGCCATTCAATCATGGCTGATCTATCTCTTCCTCCCAACCCCATTCTCCTGCCTTCTCCCCATAATCTCCGACGCACGTTTAGGCTGAAGACAGACACAAAATGCTGGAGTAGCTCAGCGGGACAGGCGGCATCTCTGGAGAGAAGGAATGGGGTGACGTTTCGGATCAAGACCCTTCTTCAGACGTTTAGGTTGGAAATACAGTAGGGAAACAGACCCTTCGGCCCACCGAGTCCGCGCCGACCAGCGATCCCCTGGTTCGAGACCCTTCTTCAGACTGCATTTATTTCAAGAGGGCTTGTACACAAAAGGCATTGGGCAGTGGGCAGGTGCTATAGACCTGCACGGGAAGGTAGACGCTCCCGCCCCCATGAGTCTCGGGCAGATGGGGTTCGTCAGCCTGGGAAGGCAGTCCATCTAGGAGAGGGAAAACTCTGATTTAAAACCTCCGCTACCTTGTGGCCATATCCCGTCATGGAAAAGGCTCTGGCAGCTCCTGCGACGGCGCTGGTGCCAAACTAACGGCCCTGCTGTTCCTTTGGATCGATCAGCGACGTGGAGAGGGGGGACATCCTGCATGGGTAACAGCCCGTCCTCCATATGAATTTGCCCAGGCTTGCATCCAACCACACATCACCTGCAAACTAGAATGCGACACCCATGGTCAGTCATGACCGAAGGGGACCTACCTGTACACATGACAGGTATGTAATGCTGAGACTCTATAAGGCGCTGGTCAGGCTGCATTTGGAGTATTGTGAGCTGTTTTGGGCCCCGTATCTGTGGAAGGATGTGCTGGCCCTCGAACTAAGCTAAGCTGAGCTAAGGTGAACTAAACTAAATTAAAGTCGTCAACCATCTTTCCCTCCACCAGCCCCAAGCATCTCTCTTGCTGCACGGTTAGGGTCGCCAACTGTCCCGTATTCGCCGGGATATCCCGTATATTGGGCTAAATTGGTTTGTCCCGTACGGGACCCCCCCTTGTCCCATATTTGAATGCTACTACTCGGGTCGCTTCACCCGCTCCGACGTAGTGCAGCCCATGGAGTGCAGCAGCAGCAGCACCTCGCCCGTGGCCCCGTCAGTTGGCAGCCCGGCCAGCTGTCCGACCTTCGCTTACCGCCGACACCACCACCACCCCTCCTTCTCATGGCCGATCATCGGTTCACGAGTTGGATGGGGCGCCGGACTTCGCACGCGACCCCCGGGCCAAAACTCCTCAGCTGGCCGGCCGGCTGGGCTTTGTGTGCAATCCAACTCATCATTCACCCAGCCACGGCCGAGTCGGTCAACTAATTGCCGTCGGGAATTTGTCCCGTATTTTGACCTTTTGTCCCTTGTTTGGGTGTGAGAAAGTTGGCGACCCTGTGCGTGCTGCAGATTGTGTTACTGATGCATGGCGCAGCGTTGTAGACTCTACTCTCGCCCCTCTGGTTGGCACGCTTTCTGCAACGGAAAAAACTACGCCCCTCCACAAATAAACACAAAAACACGAAAAATAGCAGTAAGTTTGTGAAAAGACAGATCGAATCAGAATGATACCAAACGCTGCCTGGAGACAGATATCAGGCCACAAAATAACCCCACCAGCAAATAGATGGAGGATTTATAAAGTCATTTATGCAGCCATTTGGAAAGAGATGGAGAGGAGGAGTGAGGGGCAGGGGAGAGTGTGGGACGGGGAGAGGGAGTGATTGAGAGGGAGGGGGGAGAGGCAGAGGGGGTAAGGAGGAGAGATGGGGGATGAAAGCAAACTAAATTAAACTGAACCAAACTAAATCAAACTAAGCTGAACCAAATTAAACACACTTAAATTAATCTAAATGATACTATTCTAAACCAAACGAAACTAAATTCAATTAAATTCAACTAATCTAAACTAAATGAAAAACTAAACTAAACTGAACTAAAGCAAACTACATGAAACTAAATTAAATTAATCTAAACTAAATTAAACTAGACACAATTAAACTAAAATAATCTAAAATTAAATGATACTAATCTAAATAAATAAACTAATCTAATTGAAACAAAACCAACATCAATCAAACTATACTGAACTAAACGTAGTCTAAACTACACTAAATTAAACTGATTAAAATTAAAAATCATGTTAAATTAAACTCAATTAATCTCTAGTAAATGAAACTAAATGGAACTAAATTACACTTAATTAAACTCAACTAATTTAAATTAAACTAATCAGTGGGCAGGTGCTATAGACCTGCACGGGAAGGTAGACGCTCCCGCCCCCACGAGTCTCGGGCAGACGGGGCTCGTCAGCCTGGGAAGGCAGTCTATCGAGGAGAGGGAAAACTGATTTAAAACCTCCACTGCCTTGTGGCCATATCCAGTCATAGAAAAGCCTCCAGGAGTAAACCTCAAGAAAATCCAGAGTCGGAGCCCCTAAGGCAGTTCGTCGTTGTCTACAACCTCGCTCTGGCAGCTCCTGCGACGACGCTGGTGCCAAACTGTAACGGCCCTGCTGTTCCTTTGGATCGATCAGCGACGTGGAGAGGGGGGGACGTGCTGCATGGGCAACAGCCTGTCCTCCATATGACATCGCCCAGGCTTGCATCAGACCACACATCACCTGCAAACTAGGATGCATCACCCATGGTCAGTCATGACCGAGGGGGGCCTACCTGTACACAAACACAGGGATGTAATGCTGAGACTCCATAAGGTGCTGGTCAGGCCACATTTGGAGTATTGTGAGCTGTTTTGGGCACCATATCTGAGGAAGGATGTGCTGGCCCTCGAATTAAGCTAAGCTGAGCTAAGGTGAACTAAACTAAAGTCAAGTCAACCATCTTTCCCTCCACCGGCCCCAAGCATCTCTCTTGCTGCACGGTTAGGGTCGCCAACTGTCCCGTATTAGCCGGGACATCCCGTATATTGGGCTAAATTAGTTTGTCCCGTACGGGACCGCCCTTGTCCCGTATTTGACTGCTACTACTCGGGTCGAGGGGACTGTTGGGTTGGAGCGCTGCGTCCGGCCCCGCCTCACCCGTCCCGACGTAGTGCAGCCCATGGAGTGCAGCAGCAGCAGCAGCAGGAGCAGCAGCACCTCGCCTGTGACCCGCCACGTCAGTTGGCAGCCCGGTCAGCTGTCCGACCTTCGGACCTTCGCTTACCGCCGACACCACCACCACCCCTCCTTCTCATGGCCGATCATCGGTTCACGAGTTGGATGGTGCACCGGACTTTGCGCGCAGGGCCGGCCTTAGGAGGTGCGGGGCCTAATTGGGAACAATATTAGTGAGCCCCAGGTTCTCAGCCAAGGTCTGTAGATTCATAGAAATATAATTAAAGTCTATTATAGACTTTCTATCTCTATGGTAGAATGGAAAGTAATCAAAATGTGCGCTTAAAAAGTGCCTGCGACTTAATGGACCAAACAGATCTAAGGTACATTTTAATATAAAATTGCATACATGTAAGCCGACAAGTAACAAACAAAATGTGTAGATCACCTGTGAAAAGTACATAGTTACAATGCCACTTGTTTCAGTGACTGAAATGATTAAAAAAAAGTAATTTAATTCAATAGATCCTGGAAAACCAATAACCATTGGTGAAAAACCAGTCCAGGCATTAAATTTTGGGCTTCAGCCCCATCCTACCCTTTGGGCTTCTACCCCATCCTAACTAAGTTGTGTGTGTTAATTGCCTGTGCGTGATGTGTGTGTGTGTTAGTTGTCTGTGCGTTATGTGTGTGTGGGAGGGAAGGAGAGAAGGGAGGGTGGGTGAGAAGGGAGGGTGGGAGGGAGAGAAGGGAGGAAGGACGGGAGAGAGGGAGGGAAAGGAGGAAGGACAGAAGGGAGGAAGTAGAGAAAGGAGGGAGGGAAGGAGGGAAGGAGGGAAAGAAGGGATGGAGCGAAAGAGAGGAAGGAGGGAGGGTAGGAGAGAAGGAGAGAAGGGAGGGAGAGGGCCGGCGGCGGGAGCGGATGCCGGGGCCCTGGCGGACGGGTGTGAGCTGAGGCCGATGTTTGTAAACGTTGCTCCAACCCCCGGCCCGGCCGCCGTGTATTGTTCACCGCGTCTCCCCGGGGAGAGAGGGGTGGAGACGGGGCTGTGTGCGTGCAGCACGGCGACTGGGGAGGCGGGAGCGCTGCCGTGAGCGAACGACCCACCTCCCCCTCTCCCACTTCTCCATTCCCCCTCACACCCCCCTCCCCGTCTACTCCTTTCTTCCCCCTCCACCCCTCTACTCTCTGCCCCTCTCTCCCTCTCCACAGGGAGTAGATTATTCGTCCAATCGGCTTAAGGCCGGCCCTGTTTGCGCTCGTCCCCCGGGCCAAAACTCCTCAGCTGGCCCGCCGGCTGGGCTTTGTGTGCAGTCCAGCACCCGGGCCAACTCATCATTCACCTAGCCACGGCCGAGTCGGTCAACAAATTGGCGTTGGGAATTTGTCCCGTATTTTGACCATTTGTCCATTGTTTGGGTGTGAGAAAGTCGGCAACCCTGTGCGCGCTGCAGATTGTGTTACTGATGCATGGCGCAGCGTTGCAGACTCTTCTCTCACCCCTCTAAAGTCCGCACGCTTTCTGCAACAGAAAACACTATGCCCCTCCACAAATAAACACAAAAACACGAAAAATAGCAGCGAGTTTGTGAAATGACAGATCGAATCAGAATGATACCAAACGCTGCCTGGAAATAGATATCAGGCCACAAAATAACCCCACCAGCAAATAGATGGAGGATTTATAAAGTCATTTATGCAGCCATTTGGAGAGAGAGGGAGAGGGAGAGGGGGAGGTGGAAGAGTCAGTGGAGATGGGGAGGGCAGAGAGGGAGAGAGAGGAGAGTGGGCAGAAGCATGGCAGATGCAGTTTATTGTGGATAAATGTGAGTTTATCCACTTTGGTGGCAAGGACAGGAAGGCAGATTATTTTCTGAATGGTGTCAGATTAGGAGAAGGGGAGCATTGGTTCACCAGGTTAATTCCAGGGATGGCGGGACTGACATATGATGAAAGAATGGAGTGACTGGGCTTGTACACTCTGGAATTTAGAAGGATGAGAGGGAATCTTATAGAAACATATAAAATACTTAAAGGATTGGACAGGCTAGAACCCAGAACCAGGGGTCGCAGTTTAAGAATAAGGGGTTGGCTATTTAGGACTGTGATGAGGACAAACTTTTTCACCCAGAGAATTGTGAATCTGTGGAATTCTCTGCCACAGAAGGCAGTGGAGGCCAATTCACTGGATGTTTTCAAGAGAGAGTTAGATTTCGCTCTTAGGGCTAACGGAATCGAGAGATATGGGGATACGGGATACTGATTCTGGATGATCAGCCATGATCATATTGAATGGCGGTGCTGGCTCGAAGGGCCGAATGGCCTACTCCTGCACCAATAGACAATAGGTGCAAGAGAAGGCCATTCGGCCCTTCGAGCCAGCACCACGATTTAGTGATCATGGCTGATCATCCCCAATCAGTACCCCGTTCCTGCCTTCTCCCCATATCCCCTGACTCCGCTATTTTTAAGAGCCCTATCTAGCTCTCTCTTGAAAGCATCCAGAGAACCTGCCTCCACTGCCCTCGGAGGCAGAGAATTCCACAGACTCACAACTCTCTGTGGGAAAAAGTGTTTCCTCGTCTCCGTTCTAAATAGCTTGCTCCTTATTCTTAAACTGTGGCCTATGGACTCCCCTAACATCGGGAGCATGTTTCGTGCCTCTAGCGTGTCCAAACCCTTAACAATCTTATATGTTTCAATGAGATGCCCTCTCATCCTTCTAAACTCCAGAGTGTACAAGCCCAGCCGCTCCATTCTCTCAGTATATGACAGTCCTGCCATCCCGGGAATTAACCTTGTAAACCTACGCTGCACTCCCTCAATAGCAAGAATGTCCTTCCTCAAATTAGGGGACCAAAACTGCACACAATACTCCAGGTGTTGTCTCACTAGGGCTCTGTACAACTGCAGAAGGACCTCTTTGCTCGTATATGCGACTCCTCTTGTTATAAAGACCAAAGGCAGTGAAGAAAGTTCGCTTTCTTCACTGCCTGCTGTACCTGCATGCTTACTTTCATAGACTGATGAACAAGGACCCCCAGATCCCGTTGTACTTCCCCTTTTCCCAACTTGACGCCATTTAGATAGTAATCTGCCTTCCTGTTTTTACTACCAAAGTGTATAACCTCACATTTATCCACATTAAACTTCATCTGCCATGCATCTGCCCACACTCCCAACCTGTCCAAGTCACCCTGCATTCTCATAGCATCCTCCTCACAGTTCACACTGCCACCCAGCTTTGTGTCATCTGCAAATTTGCTCATGTTATTTTGAATCGCTTCATCCAAATCATTGATATATATTGTAAATAGCTGCGGTCCCAGCACCGAGCCTTGCCGGTACCCCACTAGTCACTGCCTACCATTCTGAAAGGGACCCGTTAATCCCTACTCTTTGTTTCCTGTCTGCCAACCAATTTTCTGTCCATTTCAGCACTCTACCCCCAATACCGTGTGCCCTAATTTTGCCCACTAATCTCCTATGTGGGACCTTATCAAATGCTTTCTGAAAGTCCAGGTACACTACATCCACTGGCTCTCCCTTGTCCATTTTCCTAGTCACATCTTCAAAAAAGTCCAGAAGATTAGTCAAGCATGTTTTCCCCTTCGTAAATCCATGCTGACTCGGACCGATCCTGTTTTATTGCTATCCAAATGTGCGGCTATTTCATCTTTTATAATTGACTCCAGCATCTTCCCCACCACCGATGTCAGGCTAACTGGTCTATATGTTTCTATGTGTGGGGTGATGTGATGTTCTGGTCTGCGTCCACAACTCTTGCGGGTATTGGACGGAGCCGTTCCCAAACCGTGCCGTGATGCGTCCCCGTTAAGATGCTTTTTCTCTACACCCCATCTGTATAAAGTGCATTCCCTTATCAGCTGAGTCATCAGTTTCTTTGAGGTGAGTGACTCACCGGAAGTTGGGTGTGATAGTGAATCAGGACTGAGCATTATATTAAGTGGCTCATCGAGTCCCAGCTACAGACCCAGTCGCACACAGGAGAGATGAGGTCCCTCCAGAGCCTGACGTTCCTGCTCCTCGTCTCCGCAGCCCAGGTAACTGGACTGGAGGGGAAGAGGTGCCACACTCCTGGGCTGCCCAAGGTAAGACAAGATCCTGCAAACTCCGCAAAGTGCCCCCCTTGTGAACTGTGCAGGAAAGAACTGCAGACATAGAGAATCCTAGAGTGATACAGCGTGGAAACGAGCCCTTCTGCCCAACTCGCACACACCGGCCAACATGTCCCAGCTACACTAGTCCCCCCTGCCCGCGTTTGGTCCATATCCCTCCAAACCTGTCCTATCCATGTACCTGTCCAACTGTATCATAAATGTTGGTATAGTCCCAGCCTCAACTACCTCCTCTGGCAACTCGTTCCATACACCCACCTCTCTTTAGACAATAGACAATAAGTGCAGGAGTAGGCCAGTCGGCCCTTCGAGCCAGCACCGCCATTCAATGTGATCATGGCTGATCATCCCCAATCAGTACCCCGTTCCTGCCTTCTCCCCATATCCCCTGACTCCGCTATCTAGCTCTCTCTTGAAAGTATCCAGAGAACCGGCCTCCACCGCCCTCTGAGGCGGAGAATTCCACACACTTACAACTCTCTGTGAGAAAAAGTGTTTCCTCGTCTCCGTTCTAAATGGCTTACCCCTTATTCATAAACTGGCCCCTGGTTCTGGACTCTCCCAACATCGGGAACGTGTTTCCTGCCTCTAGCGTGTCCAAACCCTTAATAATCTTATATGTTTCAATAAGATGCCCTCTCATCCTTCTAAACTCCAGAATATACAAGCCTGGTGAACCTACGCTGCACTCCCTCAATAGCGCGCTGACCAACTCAACAAAACTGTTGGGAGTTTGTATGCTTTCCCTGGGACCGCGTGGGTTTCACTGGGAGCTCTGGTTACCTGTCGCATCCCAAAGATGTACAGGTTTGTAGGTTAATTGGTTGCTGTAAAATTGTCCCTAGTGTGTGTAGGATCGAGCTAGTGTACGGGGTTGATCGCTGGTCGACACGGACTCGGTGGGCCAAAGGGCCCGTTTCCGCGCTGTAGCTCTAAACTAAACTAAACTACAGTATGGGGAATTTGCATGTTCTCCCCGTGACCAGCGTGGGTTTTCTCCAGATGCTCCGGTTTCCTCCCGCCCTCCAAAGACGTGCGGGTTTGTAGGTTAGTTGGCATCTGTAAATTGTCCCTAGTGTGTGTAGGATAGTGCTAGCGTACGGGGTGATCGCTGTTGGATGAAGGTCCTGTTTCAATAGACAATAGGTGCAGGAGTAGGCCATTCAGCCTTCGAGCCAGCACCGCCATTCAATGTGATCATGGCTGATCATCCCCAATCAGTACCCCGTTCCTGCCTTTTCCCCATATCTCTGACTATATGGCTTGCCCCTTATTCTTAAACTGTGTGACCCCTGGTTCTGGACTCCCCCAACATCGGGAACATGTTTCCTGCCTCTAGCGTGTCCAAACCCTTAATAATCTTATGTGTTTCAATAAGATCCCCTTACATCCTTCTAAACCACAGAGTTTCCGCGCTGTATCTCTGAAATCTAAAGTTCTCTTACAAGCAGTGTGCAGGGGTGGGGAATGGGAGGGGGGGTGGAAATCGAGGGGCAAGATCTTAAAACATGCGTAAAGTTTCTTTCCAATTTATGATCTAGGACACAATGGTGTCGAAGTTCTGTGATTTCATGCGGACCTATAATAAATCATACAAGGACCAGGAAGGTAAGGTTCTGTGTCTCAAACCTGTGACTGTGGTAGGCAAAAATGCTGGAGAAACTCAGCAGGTGAGGCAGCATCTCGACCCGAAACATCACTTATTCGCTCCATAAATGCTGCCTCACCCGCTTAGTTTCTCCAGCATTTTTGTCTACCTTCGATTTTTCCAACATCTGCAGTTCTTTCTTAAACAAACCGGTGTCTGTGTTCATTCAAGATAGACACAAAATGCTGGAGTAACTCAGCGGGACAGGCAGCATCTCTGGAGAGAAGGAATGGGCGACGTTTCGGGTCGAGACCCTTCTTCAGACTGTCTATCCTTTATCATCGTAAATTTTTTTGCATATCTTTCTTTCACGATCTGTATCTCTCTACATCACCGTCTATCTCTCTCATTTCCCCCCCTCCCCCACGATTCTCAGTCTGAAGAAGGCTCTCGACCCGAAACGTCACCCATTCCTTCTCTCCTGAGAGGCTGCTTGTCCCGCTGAGTTAGTCCAGCATTGGGTGCCTATCTTTGATTTAAACCTGCATCTGCAGTTCCTTCCTACACATTTTATCTGCGTTTGTTTAGATTAGTTTAGAGATACAGCTCGGAAACAGGCCCTTCGGCCCACCGAGTCTGCGCCGACCAGCGATCCCCGCACACTAACGCTATCCTACACACACTAGGGACAATTTTACAATTATACCAATCCAAATAACTTACTTATATACAGGTTTGTAGGTTAATCGGCTTGGTATTTATGTAAAAATATCCCTTGCGCGTGTAGGGTAGTGTTAACGTGCGGAGATCATATATATGTGTACATTTATACTATCCTGCACACACTAGGGTCAATTTACACACATCAAGCCAATTCATCTACTGGCCTGCACGTCTTTGGAGTGTGGGAGGAAACCGGAGCACCCGGAGAAAACCCACGCATGTCACGGGGAGAATGTGCAAACTCCGTACATATAGCACCCGTGGTCGGGATCGAACCCGGGTCTCTGGCGCTGTGAGGCAGCGACTCTACCCGCTGCGCCACCGTGCCGGCCCGCTGGTGGCGATGGAGGCAGATACGATAGAGGCATTTAGGTCGACTTTTAGCGCGAACGGCGGCCACTTTAAGAGTCAGGTGTAAAGTGTCACAGGCAGGTTTAGCGCGCTGCAGAACGCAGACCAGTGTCACACATCCCACCGCCTCACAGTGCCGGAGACCCGGGTTCGATCCTGACCACGGGTGCTGTCTGTATGGAGTTTGTACGTTCTCCCCGTGACCTGCGTGGGTTTTCTCCGGTTTTATACATTCTCCAATGTCAAGGCAGCAACTCTACGGCTGCCGACCCTGATATGCCGAGTTCAGCGAGCACGCAAAATCCAATTGTAACGTTGGTGATACTTTAATCATGTAGTCACTTCTGTTAAAGAGTTCTCTCCCCCTCCCTCCCTCCCTCTCTCTCTCTCTCATCTCTGTCATCTACAACACATCAGCCGTTACAAGCTGTGGTTAGATCAGATCTTTCGAGTTGATAATCTTAATTGTAAAATCTGCCTCAACAGAATTTAACTCTTTCAGGCCCAGAACCTGACACGGTGGCGTAATAGGATAATGTTAGTGTGCGGGGATCGCTGGTCGGTGCGGACTCGGTGGGCCGAAGGGCCTGTTTCCGCGCTGTATCTCTAAACTAAACTAAACTAAACCCATCGAACACGCGCGTTGAGTGCCTGAGGAAGACATTTACCCTTTTTAGACGCTGTCCCGTTCAATTGAATCAGAATTAGGATGGCACGGTGGCGCAGCGCTGCTGTCTGTGTGAAGTTTGCATGTGCTCCCCGTGGGTTTTCTCCAGGAGCTCCCTTTGCTCAACCTATGAGTTTATTTATGGTTTCATCTGATATGATTGGTTCGCATTGCACAACAAAACCTTTCACTGAACCTCGGTTTTGTAGTTTAGAGATACAGCGCGGAAACAGGCCCTTCGGCCCACCGAGCCCGCGCCGACCAGCGATCCCCAGCACACTAACACCATCCTACACACACTAGGGACAATTTTACATTTATACCAAGCAGATTAACCTAGCGGGTCAGGCAGCATTTTTGGAGACCAAGATCAGTTTGGTTTTGGGTCCGTGCCGACCAGCGATCACCCCGTACATTACTTCTATCCTGCACACACTAGGGACATTTTTACAGAAGCCAATTAACCTACAAACCTGTACGTCTTTGGAGTGTGGGAGGAAACCGAGATCCCGGAGAAAACCCACGCCGGTCACGGGGAATACGTACAAACTCCGTACATACAGCACCCGTGGTCAGGATCGAACCTGGGTCTCTGGCGCTGTGAGGCAGCGACTACCGCTGCTCCACCGTGCTGCTCCTGAGAACTATATTCTGCACTCTGTATCTTCCCCTTTGCTCTCTGTTGTCCTTGAGTGTGGACTGATTGTATCTATGCATGGTTTCATCAGTTCAGTTTAGTTTATTGTCACGTGTACCGAGGTACAGTGAAAAGCCTTTGTTGCGTGCTAACCAGTCAGCAGAAAGACAATACACGATTACGATCGAGCCGTCCACAGTGTTCAGATAAAGGATAAAGGGAATAACGTTTAGTGCAAGGTAAAGCCAGCAAAGTCCGATCAAAGATAGTCCGAGGGTCACCAATGAGGTAGATAGTAGTTCAGGACTGCTCTCTGGTTGTGATAGGACGGTTCAATTGCCTGATAACAGCCGGGAAGAAACTATCCCCGAATCTGGAGGGGTGCGTTCATTTTCACACTTCTGTACCTCTTGCCCGATGGGAGAGGGAGAAGAGGGAGTGACCGGGGTGAGACTGGTCCTTGATTATGCTGCTGGCCTTGCCGAGGCAGCGTGAGGTGCAAATGGAGTCGATGGAAGGGAGGTTGGTTTATGTGCATGACGGTCTGGCCTGTGTCCACAACTCTGCGATTTCTCGTGGGTCTTGGCATGACGTGATCTGTTTGGATAGCAAGTAGGACAAAGCTTTTCACCGTACGTCAAAAGTTCGATCGTTCAATACGTGGGCGTAAATCCTGCGGGGGGGACTGGACTGGGGGGCGCGCCCCCTCCGTGTTTTGACTGGTCGGGGACAAACCCCCACCCCGTGTTTTGTAATCAGGTGAAAAAAACTATTGAAATCTCCGCTTTCTGCGAGACAGTGGGGGTGACGCTTTCTCAGGGCTGAATTGGCCTGTTCGCGGGGCCTTTCATCGCCGCCCGGCGTGGCTTAAAATCGGTTTGCACCCCAGCGGTATGAACATTGACTTCTCTAATTTCAGGTAGTCCCTACTTTTTCCTCCCCTTCTCAGCTCTCCCTCAGCACACTGGCTCCACCTCTTCCTTTCTTCTTCCCCCCCCACCCTCACATTAGTCTGAACCATTCCTCCAATTCGACGACCTTGAAAATATCATCCACGCATTCATCTCCTGCCTTGACTACCGCAACTCCCTTTACACTAGCATCAGCCAATCATCCCTGTCCCGCCTGCAATTGGTTCAAAATGCTGCAGCGAGACTTCTGATGGGTACCCGTAAAAGGGACCACATCACCCCGATCCTGGCCTCTCTCCACTGGCTCCCAGTATGGTATGGAATCAGCTTCAAGCCCCTCTTATATGTATACAAAGTCCTTAACGGGCTTGCCCCCCCCACATCAAAAATCTTCTAACCCACCATTCTACCTCCAGGTCCCTTAGGTCGGCCGACTTGGGGCTACTGACTATCCCGCGGTCTAGGTTTAAGCTCAGGGGTGACCGCGCTTTTGTGGTTGCAGCACCTAGACTGTGGAACAGCATCCCTCTCCTCATCAGAACTGCCCCCTCCATCGACTCCTTTAAATCGAGGCTCAAAACCTATTTCTACTCCCTAGCGTTTTTGAGGCCCTCTGACGGAGCGCTGTAAACAGTTTATGTATGTATTGTTTGGTCTGTGTACCATTGTATGTAGCACATTAGTATCTGCTCTGATGTGAAGCACTTTGGTCAATGTGAGTTGTTTTTAAATGTGCTATACAAATAAAATTGATTGATTGATGATTGATTGAAGAAGGGTTTTGACCCGAAACGTCGCCTATTTCCTTCACTCCATGGATGCTGCCTCACGCGCTGCGTTTCTCCAGCATTTTGGTTTACCTTCGATTTTCCAGCATCTGCAGTTCCTTCTCAAACAAGCGGCTTAAAATCAAACTGCTGCGTCGAGGCGATCGAGGCTCCCGATGTTGAAGTCCCCGCCGGCAGATATTAAGCCGCGCCGGGCGGCAAGAAATTACGTCCCCCACATATTTTTATAGCAATTTCCGCCCCCTGGTTCAACAGAGATTTATTTTTCACAGATACAACCGCACACGGTGAAATTATTTTTGCTTATATTATACATGCGTGCTCTGCCACAGAAGGCAGTGGGGGCCAATTCACTGGATACTTTCATGAGAGAGTTAGATTTAGCTCTTGGGGCTAAAGGAATCGAGGGATATGGGGAGAAGGCAGGAACGGGGTACTGATTGTGGATGATCAGCCATGATCATATTGAATGGCGGTGCTGGCTCGAAGGGCCGAACGGCCTACTCCACCTAGTTTTTATGTTTCTTTGTAAGCATGCGGGGATTGCCGGTCGGCGCAGACTCAATGGGCCTGTTTCCGCGCTGTATCGCTAAACGAAACTGAGCCGAACTGATCCTAAACCAAGATTTCTCCGGCTTCCTTTCAGAAGAGGCCCGACGTTTTAAGATCTTTGTGAAGAACCTGGAGCGGGCGAGGCAGCGACAGGAAAGGGAGATCGGGAGCGCCAGATACGGGGTCACCAAGTTCAGCGACCTCTCAGGTACGACGTCGAAGGCACCATCTCTGAGGAAGGTAGACAAAAATGCTGGAGAAAGTCAGCGGGTGAGGCAGCATCTTGGAGCGAAGGAATAGGTGACGTTCCCTAAGGGTCTCAACCCGAAACGTCACATGTCCCTTCGCTCCATAGATGCTGCCTCACCCTCTGAGTTTCTCCAGCATTTTATGCTACCTTAGATTTTTCCAGCATCTGCAGTTCCTTCTTAAGCATCTCTCAGGAAGTATGTGCTGGCTCTGGAGAGGGTCCAGAGGAGGTTTACGAGAACGATCCCAGGAATGAGTGGGTTAACCTATGATGAGCGTTTGTCGGCGCTGGGCCTGTACTCGCTGGAGTTTAGAAAATGAGGGGGGACCTCATTGAAATGTACAGAATAGTGAAAGGCCTGGATAGAGTGGATGTGGAGAGGATGTTTCCACTAGTGGAAGAGTCCAGGACCAGAGGGCACAGCCTCAGAATTAAAGGACGTTCCTTTAGGAGGAGATGAGGAATTTCTTTAGTCAGAGGGTGGTGAATCTGTGAATTCTTTGCACAGAGGGCTGATGAGGCCAAGTCAGTGGATATATTTAAGGCAGAGATAGATAGATTCTTGATTAGTGCGGGTGTCAGGGTTATGGGAGAAGCAGGAGAATGGGGTTAGGAGGGAGAGATAGATCAGCCTGATTGAATGGCAGACTCGATGGGCCGAATGGCCTTATTCCACCAAATCCTTATAGAACTTGGCGTCCCACTGAGCTGTAGTTTCAATGACGCAACAAGCAAACAGGCCTTCGGCCCATCCCAACCAACCTCTCCAGATACAGAGAGAGAAGATTTACGAGGCTGTTGCCAAGATTAGAAAGCCTGAGCTGTAGGGAGAGGTTGAGCAGGCTGGGTCTCTATTCCTTGGAGCGCAGGAGAATAAGGGGTCATCTTATACAGGTGTCTAAAGTCATGAGAGGAATAGATAGGGTAGATGCATAGAGTCTCTTGCCCAGAGTCAGGGAATCGAGGACCAGAGGACATAGGTTTATAGTGAAGGGAAAAGATTTATTAGGAATCTGAGGGGTAACTTTTTCACACAAAGGGTGGTGGGTGTATTGAATGAGCTGCCGGAGGATGTAGTCGAGGCTGGGACTATCCCAACGTTTAAGAAACAGTTAGACAGGTACATGGATAGGACAGGTTTGGAGGGATATGGACCAAATGTGGGAGGTGGGACTAGTGCAGCTGGGACATGTTGGCCAGTGTGGGCAAGTTGGGCGAAGGGCCTGTTTCCACACTATGAATCTATGGCTCTGGAGTGAGCTGTGTGACTCCGTGACTCTATGACAGCTGCACAGGATGACACGGTGGCACAGCGGGAGATGCCCACGGGCCCGGTCAACACCCGCATCCCTCTGTAACTCGCCGCAACCTTTTCTGTTGCAGCTGAGAATTCCAGCAGGGAAGCCAAGCGCCGTCTGATTCATTAATATGCGAAAAATTCTCGGACAAACTCCCAAACGACATCCCAAAGTCCGTGGACTGGCGGAAGGAGAAGTATGTCACACGAGTTAAAAACCAGGTGAGGGTGATTTGCAAAGGTCAATAGCTCAATGGTTCAATGGTCAGGAGGCAGGAACGGGGTACTGATTGGGGATGATCAGCCATGATCACATTAAATGGCGGTGCTGGCTCGAAGGGCCGAATGGCCTACTCCTACACGTGTTGTCCATTGTCTAAGGTGACGAGCAGAAAGGATTGGGGGATGTGCAAAGATTGGGGGGAGGGGGAGGGGAGTCAGTTTCAGTCTACCCCACAACAGAAGGGGGAGGAGTTGTACAGTTTGATCGCCACAGGGAAGAAGGATCTCCTGTGGATTTCCATGCTGCATCTTG